>OW679199.1:130400921-130656925 GCA_940337035.1 Agriotes lineatus
GGAAGTAAATAAGCCGACAGTAATGCGATTAGTCGGACCCTACGCTTCACTTCGTGCTGCCGTTTTTAGTTGTTTACCGGCGGTGTTTAATTTCAACCAATTTAGCTTGAGATTTACATTATTCTAGATTAAAACCAGAGATCATTGCCTTTTGCCCTTTTGCCCAAATTGATGAGAATTCTTCTTTTGGGACGCATGGACTTCACTTTTGCTTGGATGTTCCACAAACTGCTGATACTATTTTTACTCTTTTTAGTTTCATCTTTTTCTATCAACGTATCAATAGTACCACAACATCCAGTGAGCAAAGTAACAGTTCCGAAGTCATAAGCAAATACAACACCCTTATCAAAATTCAGCTTCTTCGTCGGCGTCTTCCTTTTAAAGTGTGGGCAAGTTGTCGGTTCCATTTTCACATTTCTACCCATTTTCCCTTGAACAACCTGGATCTATCCTTCCTTGAGACCGATAGTATAGAGCATTCGTAGCACATGTCACTTCTAGCCTTCTCTACATTCTATAATGTTTCCATGTATCGAAAATATTTAGTTTCGTATGTGATTGAGTCTTGAACAAATGCAAGGACCTAGTATGAAATTTGCCCAAAAACAGAAATTTTCCCAAAATTAAAACTTCAACTGGCTAGCTTTAAATCTAATTAACAAATCGTATCTCCGTATCGAATACGAGGAGTATCAAATACACGAGGAACTACTGGGATATGAGACAAACAAACTTACTCCAATAAGTTTTACCTCGATAGTAACATGTAGCACACTGCTTAAAAAATACTACTCAAATAAAAAATAAGGTTATGCAAAGTTGCTAAGTACTAATATGTACTATTAAACATAAACATTTGAAATGTAATGTAGTAGTAATGAAGATTCAATTACGCTCCTATTAACACCATCGATTAAGGTATTTAAATGGCTTGAAGTAAACATACACACATTTGTTGAATAAATAATCTTACGAAGCAGATAATCACAAAATTGCTAGTAAATGATTAATCAAATAAACTATCATTGTTTCAAGCCTAATATCGACCCTGAATCATGCTACCTCAATGCATACACATATTCCGGTAAATAATAAAGTTCCAACTACAATACCAGATCACATTCGGTGAATATTTTACGTTATAATCTTGCAAAATTGATGATCCGGCAGGTATTGTGCAGCATTCCCTCGACGACTCTTTCACGTTTACTTGAAATGTGTCACTCCAAGGCAGATCCGGTAGCATACGATTAGAAGTGACAGTGACATTTTAAACCCGCACCCGACCCGCGAACCGCATTTTTCAAATGTTGATACCCGCACCCGACCCGCGACCCGCCGTTTCAAACCCGCACCCGACCCGCGACCAGCAAGTATTTCACTTTTAAGTCGCACTTGACCCCAAATTCGAATATTAGACCAGCACGTACCAGTAACTTGCTTCAGATAGAATGCCCATACACAATAAAGAAAGTTATTTTCACACTTCGGCATATTTTGTTTATACACAAACAAAATTTATGTTGAGGAAATGAAGTTGTACCCGTCACCCGACCCGCGACCCGCAGTTTCAAATCCGCACCCGACCCGCTACCCGCAATATTGATATAAATCTTACCCGCAACCCGACCCGCAATGCGGGTAACCCGCGGGTACCCGACCCGATGCAGTACTCTACGTTGGGCATTTCTTTTCCATTAATTACTCTTCGAAAGATATGCCTTATCATGCTAAATAGTTTGGAGACGCGCATTTAATAAGCTCTAGTACAATCGCTTCTCGTCCAGCTAATTTGTTGTTTTACATGAAGCTAGTGGCTTTCTTAATTTCCTCCAGTGTGTTTGTGATCTATTTTCTTGCCATTATTCGATGTTTGCTTCAGTGTTTATGAGGAATTATTGTCTTTTTTCTGTTAATAAGGTTCTATAGTAATTACTCCACTCTCTATCCGTGACGTATGCTATTTACCTTTTCATTTGATTTTGTTCTTAGCATCTGTATCATTTTTCAGGCTTCACAACTTCTTGCACTACCTATATATTAATCTGCACATGAGCATGCTGATTGCCACCTTTCATTTTTTTTCTTTACACGCCATTCCTTCAATCTCTCCATTTTATTCTTTGTAATGCCGTAAGTCTGTTTTGATTTTGTACTTAACCATTTCCGGTATTGTCCTTCCTTCTTCTTTTTTTTCTTGTTCTTTCTTTAGTGTAACATTTATACTTTTCCTATTCATCTTCCTTTTCGCGTAGAGCCTCCATTGCTGCTTCTTTCATTTTGCATATGTAGTTTTAACATCATCGAGTGTAAATAGGTTTAATTTTTGATCTAACCTCCGATGATATCGTCTAGTCTTATAAAAGATGACTTTTTAAGCTTCCTAAAAGATACGAGATACATCGGTGGTGATGGTTATTGAGGCTTTCCAGGTATCTGGCCATTTTTATAACAACTCTATTGTTATTTGTTGCTGAAACTTCAGTTTTAAACAATATTCTCTATTACAAAATCGATTAACTTTGACTGTATTCCCCGTCAGTTGCACGCTTCTTAATATATACGATAAATTACAGTGTTTTTATTTCAGTTTGAAACACAAATGTTACGTTCTTCAATGGTTCTGTTTCTACATTCTAAATGTTTCATACGTGGAATATTTGAAATTCAATTTAAGTAGATTTTTTCACTTTGACTGTAACATATTTAAATGTAAAGATCTTGTCTACGGTCTTAAGAACATTTTTATTTGTGTTTGTATGTAATATGTTGAGTCAGTTACACAAGTGGCACAGAAATGTTAAATTGTTCTCAAAACTGCCCTCTTAAAATGTATTGAACATATACTGTAGGAAAGAGTTTAAATGTGTCATTAATTTATGCTTACGGTCCCGTTTTAAAACTGTGGATTTTATCTTAACCAATTTTTGAGTGATTAATGATCTTGTCTATAAACCTTCTATGAAACATTAATATTTTATGAGCTTTCGTAAGGGAATAACTAAATTTGTGCATGAATTTGTAACCACATATGATATCTTAAGTATATTACCAAAACGGTACACTGAACAAGTCATGTCTGTAACGATTGCTCTACAGATAAAGGCGTGGATTCTCTACGAAGCTGCTAAAAGAGTGTGTATCGAATAGTTCATCAATAATAGGAGAAGTCTGAACCACTTGAACAAAACTATTTGCTGCAACTCCACTTTATTCGCTTCATTTAGCTTCTACTGGCTTCTTTTATTGTCATCGCTCGTTAGTGGGGAGAACACAGTTGAATATTATCCTGTAGACACTGTAGCACTATAAAGAACGGTTACGTAAAAGCGACGAAATTTGCAATCACCCTAGCTGAAACTCTTCTTGATATTTCAACTACTGTTACCGCTACCACATATTTTTATTGAAAACTTTGAATAAGACATTTTTTTGTGTTCCAAATTTCTCGAGCGAGGAACACCACAACGTTTCTACTCCATCGCTTGCTGTTTTCTAATTATAGATTAGAACTCCCAAAGTTTCCTCCATTGTAAACAGGTGGTCGAAGAGTACAGGGTTGTGGTTTCTGATGGGCATTCGACAGTTAAGAAATCCACTTTACCACAAAAATAAGATTGGTAATATCTCTGTTATTTCGTTTAGGCCAATTCGACGATTTTCCATCAGAAGCGTGTAGATATTTTATTCGCAATCACATTGTAATGTGTCAATTTCATGACATGACAACAGCTGGGAACTAGATGATTACTTAAAACTAGCCAGGAAATTATTACATACCCCGAAAAATATTACATACCTGAAGAGTGGGGTGTTTCCATGGTAACAAAACATTGAGTGAGTTGTTTTCATGGTAACAAAAATATTAGCTACATCAAGATATCTATTATTCAGAATTCAATTGTAGTTATTTTTAAAATTGGATGATTGCAAATAAAATAGTATACATACCATGGTGGAAAGTTTCATCCCTGTCTCGAGATAAAGTTAACCTCGACGCTACGCGTCTCGGTAAACTACCTAATCTCTCGACAGTAATGAAACACTTCCCACCTCGGTATGTAATATACTATTACATTTTCAAGAGTCAACAGAACGGGTTCTCCTTGATCTATTCTTTTTTAGCATCGACATTGTTTTGAAGACAAGAATTCATTTCTTTACGGTAAAATATGACGAACATCTATTCCCTACTGTCCACTCTATATCTTGATGTATCCTCTTACATTTCAACCGTTTCACATACGTATTTAGGACAGAGTGCTATTCGTTTTTCTCCATTATTGCAAAATTCCCGAACATGGTCTTTTCATACATTTGACAGGTAACTATGAAAGCACTACTCTCAACGCAACTTTGTACATTTACTTGACAGATGTGTTTATTTCACACCTTCCATCAATACACCTTTGTAAAATTGCCTTTAATACACACACAAAAGCTCTAGCATCTGGCTGATGATCTTGAATCACCGAACATCTCAGAAGTTTGTGAAAATTGATGGGTCTCCGAAGCGCCGACCTTTCGCAGCTTTTCTACCTCCGGAAAAGCCTGCCCTTCCTAGGCTTTGCTAAAATCCCTTATATTCGCTCATGTGCGTCGCCCCATTATCAATGCGTGCTGCCGATTTTGCAGCTTACGGACTGCTTTTCACTTCGCCACAGCCCATCTCGAACCGAATCTTTTGTTTTGCGAATAAATGGAAATCGCGCAGGCCTGAGGTGTGACTGTTATTTGCATGCCCTCACTAAAGGCGCTTATACCTAACGCAGGGATTCTCCTCGATTTCGAGGAGGCGCTATTGAAAAGTTTCTGTAGGTTTCTGTCCGCAAAGAGCCGGTGGAAAAATAAGATTTCTATAATCTGGGCTCGCTTTGTGCTCCGTCTCATTGGATTGCATAGCTCTAGAAGCCTGCTTAAACAAACTTTAAACTGCAGACAACTATGGGGAAGCCAGACAACAGTGTGGGTTCGGCGGATAATAATGCCAACTCGTAGTTCTGAAATGATGTCTGTTGTGTGCAAGCTATTTGACTTGCTGACATTTATAAGTTCCCACTATTAGTTTCAAACGCTTACCAACTGTCGGAGATATTATTGCATATTAATCAAAACCCAGAGAATCTGATAGATATTGTGGTTTATATAACCCTGCAGACATAAGGAATTATACTAAGAAAGCTACTACAATTTCATTTTTGTCTATAACGTAAACCTTGTTTAACAAGAACCAAATACAAGTAACGGTCACTATTAATATTTCCCACGAGCAAAACTTGAAATAGCTATCTTTAACTAATACATCTTATAGGTACATGATTAATCAATTCAAATATCGGTGTTTAAAACGTAATATCGACGCTGAATCATTCTATGTTTATATATAAACATTCTAGTACATAATAAATTTGTAAATTGATACCAGATCTCATACGGTGATTATTTTATGCTATAATGTTGCAATGTTGATGATCGGAGAAATTTTTGAAGCATGCCCTCGTAGACTATGCCACATCTACTTGAAATGTAGTGCTCTAGGCAGATCCCGTACAATAAGATTAAAAGTGAGATTTCAGGGTAATTGATCGATATTTGAATGGTCGATCCAAATCAGATTTAACCATTAGATATGGCAGACAGGTATGTCGACAGCCAATGAGCAAATGATGTTCATAGAAATACAATTATGCCTAAAATATTGAAATAATGAAACATAAATTGGAATCGAGCATTTATGCATTACATCGTGAAGTTTCTTTGCAAGACGTACCTTCCGAATTTTATCGGAGTGTACGTAGCTAAATCGTGGTCAAATCCAAGATTAAAATTGCAAAAGCTTTCTAAAACATCTACATTCCACAATCAGCTAAACGACACCGGCTGGAATTCAAATCCGTATAATTAGATCTATTTTCGGGCCAACATGCCACCAGTTCTCGATATTCGATTACCAATCGAGTTGCTTTCTCTCCCACTATAGAAACAACGCTGACAAAAACGTCTTTACAGACCAAAGTAACCCCTAACGACCAGCATCGGGAATAAAATTTAGCAATCCACCCGACTAAATTACATTAACACCGTGAATGATTCTTCGTTAGCCAATAGAAGCGCGCGATCACAAAGTGCGCTACTGTAACCTCAAAAATTAACCGCAACAACATGCACAACCACTCCATCGAGGTTTTAAAATATGTACAGACATCTGCATGGCTATAGGATGAAAACAGAAATCGTATTTAACTACTTCATTTATCAAAGATTTGCAGCTTTGATAAACTTATAGTTATTAACTCTTTTTTCTATAGTTTCTACAAAATTAAGATTTGTTTCTGCCGATTTTAATGTTAGAACTCTACATTCATTGCGCTCTTGAGTCGCTTCCCCTTTAGCTTTAGGTATGGGTTCTTCAATAGACAACACCAAGGATGTATCACAAAAATAAAACCGTTACCACACCTTGATATTTTCTCTAGATAAGAATTCCGTCAATAAGCTGCTGCAGAACATATGAAGTTGTAGACGATTGGAAAATTAGAATTATTTCAACTGTGCTGCTGTAGAAAATCCAGTGTGCAGACAGCACAAGAAAGTAGAGAAAAACAAGAACATATATAAACAGATCACGAGAAGAAGGGACACATTCTACAAAAAACTGACAATTATCGAAAGAAAATCCAATAAGACGACGACTCCATATGCTGTATCTGAAGCAAATTATGCAAGATATGAGCAGCAACAATTATGAATATTAAAAAAAAGACCGCCAACAGAAAAAACTGGAAAGCTGCATCCACCCAGTCTTCGAACTTAGGATTAAGGAGCAAGAGCCTTCTTTTGTTGATGTTTCTTGTATATACTCTATTCACTATGGTCCCGGATTGTCAAAAATGACGTTTTATGGTAGCACTGTTGAATTTCCATTGGTTTTTTTGTTATTACTAGGTTGGACAACGCAAAACCGTAATTTTGATAATTTGGGTTTTTGTTACCTGGCAACTGTTATTTATTTGTGCTTAAGAAAGTTCGAAATATAGCTAAAATTTATAGTTTTGACATTAGTAGCTTAATTAATTGTTTCTAGTTACCCATAGCTTGACTTAAAAGTATTAACCATGACATAAATCAGGGGTTCCCAACCGATGGTACGCGTACCACTGGTGGTACGCGGGAAGATTTCGGGTGATACGCGTCACGTGGCCTCGTCCCTCCAACAACCGGGCGCCGACTATCCCCTCCTCTAGCGCGCTTCACCTAGTGTTCCGCTCCACTGGCTCCGCGATCGCCAGTTTGATCAAGCAGTGCGAGCGTTTACATCAACGAGAACGTAACGTTTTCATGTTGTGTTAAGCATCACTAACTGTTATGTGTGATTTTGTTGTGCTTCCATAATATACTATGAAGCGGTTTCTGGTGAACCCTGGGCCTTCAAAGGATAGTGTTAAAAAACCTAAACCGCAGGCCAATCGTAAATACGACGAAAGCTACTTACAGTATGGTTTTATTGTAAAGTCCGGCACAGAAAACAGTGACAATCTCATTCCTCAATGTGTTATTTGTTTCGAAACGCTTTCGAATCAAAGCATGAAGACTTCTCTGCTGATGCGTCACCAAAACACAAAGCACTCTGATTTGGTTGGTAAGCCGATTAAATTTTTTAAAAGAAAATCTACTTCTTTAAAGAAAGAAAAAAAATTATAACAAGCTTTGTAAATACGGATGCTAACTTACTAAAGGCGTCCTACCTTGCTAGTTATAGGATTGCAAAAGATGGAAAGCCTCACAATAGGTGGGACCTTTTTACTACCGGCTGATGTGGATATGGTCCAAGCTGTGTTAGGGAAAAAGGCAGCCAGAGAAATTGAAAAAATACCATTGTCAAACAACACAGTGAAGAGGCGAATTGCCGATATGTCTTACAATATTGAAGAACAACTGTGTTTAAAACTTCAAGAATGCACATATTTTGCACTTCAAGTAGACGAAAGCACCGACATAACAAACATGGCACAGCTACTTGTATTTGTACGATTTGATTATCATGAAGAAGTTATAGAAGAGTTTCTGTTCTGCAAAACCACTTGAATCAAACACTACAGCGGAACTCATTTTTAAAATGATTGATGAGTATGTGCTCAAAATAGGCAAGTGTATTGGTTTATGCACAGATGGAGCAAAAGCTGTCAGGAAAATTGACAGGACTAGCAGCAAAAATAAAGAAAGTTGCTCCTGAATGTCGAAGTACACATTGTGTAATCCACCGGGAAGCATTAGCTGCTAAAGGCATGCCGGAAAATCTGACCTCCGTTTTATCAGATGCTGTGAATGTTATTAACTCATAAAGGCGAGGGCTCTTAATTCAAGATTATTCTCCTTGATGTGTGAAGATATGGGTGGCAAGTTCAAAACTCTTCTCTTGCATACAGAAGTGAGATGGTTATCTCGCGGGAAAATTTTCACCCGTCTCTTCGAACTGAGGTCAGAAGTTTTAATGCTTCTAACTGAAAAAAACAGTGACATGAAAAACTTGCATGAAAAACTTGCTCTGTGATGAAGAATGGTTGTCAAGATTGGCATATCTAGCTGACATTTTTGATAGACTCAATACGCTGAACATGAGTCTTCAGGGAGCAAATACAACACCCTTCACAGCCAATGACAAAATAATTTTGGAAGAAAATGATATATTTCCAAAGCCAGATGTTTTGTTGATATAATTCTGCACTTGGAAGCTCTTCAAGAAAGTTGACTGGATCAGAAATCCTTTTGCAAGAAGCTCACCAAATGAGTTGGAACTGTAGGAAAAATTTATCGATTTAACAGAAGACAGTTCCATCAGAGATGTTTTTAAAGAGAAATCGTTAATAGACTTCTGGATCGGGTGTAAATCCGAGTATCCAATGCTCTTCCGAAAAGCTATGCTGTTTTTGATGCCACTTGTCACTAGTTACTTGTGTGAGAGTGGTTTTTCTGAACTGTTGTATATAAAAAATAAGTATAGAAGCAAACTAACAAGTGTTGAAGTCGACTTAAGGATAAAATTAAGTTCAATTACTCCTGCATTTGACTCTTTACTCACAGGCAAACACCAACATGTTTCTCATTAATCAAAATACACATTGACCTATGTTGATTTGTACGGTTTTTTTTTTGGCTGTTTGTTTGTACCAATCGTATAACTAAAAGATGTTTTTGTATAGATATGAGTGCCTGAAAGAGGTATTTTCATGATTTCCTAAAATCAAAAATTTTTCGGATTTCTGTATGAGCAAGGACATGTCACTGTTTTAGCAAAAAAGCCAAAAACATCTAACGGCAGGCCTAGTTCCCTTATTTACTATTTGCTGAGATTCCATTGCGCTTCATTCTTTTTAGCTCCTCTTAGTACGGATGAAAGCAATTTGTGTGTATTAAGATTCCATTCCTGCAAGAGGTTCAAAGTCAGATTGCTCTTGAGGCTCCATTGTCGAAACCATACCTAACCTGCACTCGAACCCCTTGACTTCGGATGCGCCTGTTCGCTACCTGGTGAACAGCTACCTAAGGTCTGTTTTAATCCATTCTATTTTCCCCTGCGGTAAGATACTGAACTACGACCTAATCTGCGATATGGGATTCTTTTTAATGTATTACGCGTTTCGCGTTAGTTTTTTCAATCTATTCAATAAATATCAGATTTTCTTCATAATTACACAGACACAGTACAACGTAGAACCTACCGTTTACGACAGATTGGCCAATTAATTCAAACCACTGTGTACTTTCAATCTGTCAAATACTAAATATGAAAATGTTGTGATGCCTCACGTACCATCCAAGTTATTATTGCTTTTACTTTTAGCTTTTTGTGAAGCAATTTTGCATACACTTTAGGATTTAAAAATTTGGATATTCACTTCATGTTGGTGACCCAATAATTCGGTGAATTAAACTTAATTATTCCCCCACTTGCAAGATGTCGCGTCGCGACGTATTGAAATCGACGAGCATTTTAAATATTTACTAAGCACATTCCCGGTAATTATTATAATGCCCTACTCAGTACCAAGATCTTGGGGTCTGTAGGACGATTCTGTTAATTATTAATAGCATCAGAACGTTTTTGCTTTTGAGCATTTAGGGTCAAATTCAACACGAAACTCAAAATTTAACCTATAATAACATTATCGTGGTCATCCGCCTTTACCGAGTAACCTATCGGTAATGCCAATTGCTAATTTTACAATCAACTTGTACTTATTTTCATATTACTTATTTATACTGAAATATACATAAATTAATTATATACCTTGGTGACTTTTAAAACGAGTCTTACTGCTGTGATATTTCCCCACTATTGAGATATTTATTGTGATATTTGACCTGATTTACCCTGTTTTTGTGTATGTACTGACATTTATGCCTGCAAATTTTATTTGTGCCGTTGCCATCCCCTCTCTTTTTCAGGGATTGGTTAGTACCGCCTTTCGATGTATACTTTTATTTGATTAACAATGTGCTGCGTTACTTGCTACTTGGCGCCAATATTTTTTCTTGCAGCTTAAGAGTAGTCTTTTGTTTAACCCACGACCAGCTCCGACTGAGAATTCAGCTGCCTTTGATTTTCTCCTGCTTACTGTCAGAGTGATATAACACCTACCGCCACTTAATTACGTCATCGGCAATTTCAGAAACTCCACTTAAAGCTGTGAAGTCCATGTTATCCATCTATCTTTTATGCAATAGCACAATCAACATAATCAGCAATGATAATATGGATTAAAGCATCGATGTAATTCTTTGAAGGGTTAATTCAACAATCTTCATCCATATTATATTAAAATAAGTGTTATGAAGACACGCCCAACTTTCTAACATAGAGCTTTTGAAACTAGCTATCGCCTAGTGCACGTATCATTGATATTGATTACCCAGACATTACTATTGATCAATAATTTAGATTTAGTGCAAATACCGAGTATACTCTTAAGTTTGAAAATTGCACTCAAGGTAACATATGAACTATTGAAATACATATTTAGAGAAAATAATGAGGCCTAAAGTGTTTCACCTTTGTAGTATACGATTACTTATGCAAATAGTGCAAATAAAAATAATGTCGCCTTTCCAAAAAGAAGCTGTAAAATTCAAGTTAATTAATGGTCACAATAGGTATAACTACCCCAACACATTACATTAGTCAATCGCGAAACGGTCCCTCTCAAACAAACCAATTGGTAGGTCTCACAAGGCCGTCGTAACGTTGGGAAACTTTACAAACAGCCACCATCTATCAAGAAATAACCGCGAGCTGTAGATGCTCCAATATTGCTGAAAAGGTCGCATAAAAACTGGCAAGAAGCGACGAAATGTATTCAAAGTGTGCTCCCCAGGAGACAGTTCATTCAAACGGTTTCTATCATTTCGGCAGCGATCGTGTAATTTGTGGAACTCAATTAGCCATTCACTGCTGTTTGGCCTCTTTGGTCCGCGGCAATCAAAGTTTTATTACTGAAATAATGAATATTAATTCCTGCAGTTTTGGAAAGGGCGGATTAGAAGATGGCGATGGTCGCTGTACGTTTATATCAAGCTTACGGGATTATGCGAGGCATTGAGCGTGAATGACTGGAGGAAGAAAATAGTAAATATTTTCTAATAAAAAATAGCTGACACATTTCCTTAAATGGCCAGAGAACAGAGAAGAAACGGAGATGAGAGTAAAAGCAGCATTTGTACATAATACAAGGATGATGAAAAATTTGCGCGAAGTGCAAAAGACAGTAAGCCGGGAAGAAAAATACCAAGAAAAACGCCACTAAAGCCCTGAAAGGTTAGTAGGAATTCCATATTGCGAGAAAATTGCAGTTGAAAATAGCAAGACGGGGAGTGCTTCATTTAGTTAAAAAAAAAATGCTGATAATTATTGTTTTTCAAGGAATATACGTACGTAGTTTACATACTATCAAGCTGTATCTGAGCAATATGGATATTACATGACTTCAAACTTCTTCAATCACTGCTATGTTGAAATCAAACCAACTTCTAAAACATACCTCAATAAAAACAGAACACTTACCTCTTGTGATAGGGGTCCGTGTATCCAGGCAAAAAGCTGATGCCTTCCAGTGTGCTCTCGTTCAAGGTTCTAAAACAAGGCACTGCATTAATAAATAATTCAGAACAGCTAATAAATATAACCGCACGTTTCATTAACTTTGATTTATCCAGCAAGCAAACGAGCTGCCTCCAGTTGAAAGAACATCCGAGAAATTGCACCTAATTAATCTCACTTCAGATATTTGTAGAGGAAGCTTGAGGTCGGCAATAGCAATAGCAGTAGCAAAACACGCATGGCAAAATCTAGAGACAAGGCAAGAATGCTTTCGGATACCTAACAGTAAACGTGTAGTCAATAGAACTCATTATTTGAATTGAAGTTCAAATTTGTCTTGCATTGAAATGCCTATCCTACATTTTTAAAATGTTCTGTCGATACTATACGCAGTAAAAATGTCAATCAACTACTATGCTTTCAACGTTTGCAGCAATAATCGGGAAGAAACTTGTCAGGCCAGAAATTTCAGAAGTTCCTTCATTTTGACCGGTCGCAATAATTGCGCGATGGCCCCATATAGATAAAGTTCTGAACGATGGCTCAAGCCTGGGGCCCGAGTGTTTTCCTTAAGCCAAAGCAAATATTAGTTGGGCACACATCCGAAAATATCTTTCGCACTCGATTTTAGCCTGTTTACACAGCGCCGGGATGTTAGAAAAACAGACAACCTGTTATTAACTATCAATCAAGGTTGTCGATTCTCGCAAATAGGGGCGGAGTGGTGGAAAGCTGCATAAATCACAGTGAAAGAATATTCGTGGGGAATAATAAATAAGCTTCTGAACTTGAATGATGTACACTACCTTCTGCTTTATAAATGCTATAGCATTTTCAGAAGAATGTTTATTTCTATCATCTATACAGTAGAATAAGTAATTCTTATCGTTCAAAGGGTAGATTTATAGAATTTTCCAACGTACACGCCATTTCTTTTATTTTTTCAGGCTTACTCGGCAGTCAAAAGTATGCACTCGAAAGAAATTTTAAAACTCATTTACAGGTAAGAGAACAAAGAATAACGCGGCTTACAGTGGAAAATGTGTGTGGTATTTACTACTCTGAACGCAAGAGCGTAGACGAACTTGGCACCAAAGATAAACTTCTTGGTCTACCTACAACGAGCCCATGAGTTCGACACCGATGCTAAACCGCATAAAACTTTAATGGTTTAACATATCGCCACAACGTTTCTCCACTTTTTTACATTAGCTTAAAAAAACATTTCAACTAACTATTAAAAGCTCCTTTCAGTATGAACTCTCAATTATACCATCTTCCATTTTAATTAGCGACTTGTCACAAAGGCTAGAAAAACTATTTAGTAAGTACATATTTTAAAAGCTTTCAACATTGTAAAACAGGAAGCAAATAAAACAAACTAACCTTAGCTTCCAGAAAAACTACGTGCAACATAGCTGGGCTACTCGCATGTACGTACACAATATAGATGAAACAATACGAACAATAGCGTTAAAATTGCTGTCCTTTAAAACACAATCAAAATAAATGTCTTTCAAAAAACATTATAAACGCCTCAAGCCGATGCTGTCCAAAGCCCACAGAATTTGCGTAGGGACGCGCATTACTTAACCGCGATTCTCACACAACTGAAGCGATTACTTATTACTTTATTGCACACATTTCCTGTAAATATCAGATTACCATCCAAACCTCGGATGGCGTGATGCTGGGAATCCCGACGACTAGCAGGCCACTCAAGGACGGCTAGAATTGCGTCTCCAAAATGGATACCTCGGACAAATTTGTAAGTTCACCTCGTACACGGTGAATAACACGTACAGTTAAAATGTGAACACTGGCTTGCCGCACTTTTACTGGTAGGCAGCAATTACTTGCTGCAGGCTTCTCGCCGCTTCTATATTATTTCAGATCAAGGCAAACTTGTACACTGCCTTTGTGAGTAGCAGCACGGGCACTCTAAGCTGGAACTGGCCTGCGATTGCTTGCATGTAAGTTCTCAGCGACAAAGCTTTGACGTTGAAAAGTCCCTTCGCCCGCTGGGAAGGGTTGACGTTGTATTTATGGCAGCACGCACGTAAATTAAAATTCGTAATGCTGTCAGCACAGCACAGGGTCAGCTACGAGCAGTTTTGACTACAGAAGATTATAACATTTGAAAACTAAATAACAGTAGCATACACTCCAAGAAAAAAACAGGTTGGCTATGGCTTACAACATGAAAACAAACACTACAAGCAAGGGGGCCCGTTTTACAGATTTTTAATGGCCCCCCTTTCTAATATAGATAAAATTTAGAAAGTCAAAAACGCCAACTTCATGAAATCTGATATTATGGCATTAACTTTATTAGTACAGTATTGGCCAGATACATTACAAGCGCTTTAGTCGTAATACACATTATGGTGTCCAATGCGACTAAGGTATTGAGGCCAGGCAGTTTGGTGTCGAGATCATGTGCGCCTAAACGCAGGTTAATTTCGTATAAATGAGTTGGATAGATACGTAAGAGATGATTATTATTATTTGTTAGGCGCCGCTGAGTTATTTACTGTAGTCTGAAGATATTTGCGATGCTTGTGACTCGGAAAAGTCGTCCCGAGGCGTCGGTCGGCGTCGTAAGGATCTGGAATCCTATTTTCTGGATGACCTTACGTTACTTTCATTTGCTTGGTGCTTTACAATGAAACATATATAGAAAGTATATTGATACGTTAAAATGAACACATACGCGGAGAACTATTGAACAATCTGAGATATGCGGACGACCAATAACTATCAAGACTTACAAATAATGTTACGGCAAATCATAAACCGTAGGACTAAAAATGAAAAAGGGCAAAAATTATAACAAATATACTAGAATGAAGTATAATGGCGGGAAATGAATAGAAAAGTCAATAAATACGTATATCTGGGACAAGAGCAGACAAAAGAAAACCAAACTATGGGGGTAGTTTCAAGAATAAGGATGAGCTTGGCTGCATTTGGGAGACAGAGCTACATTTAAAAAGAAAGTATTATCCAACATATAAGAACCAAAGTATGCAAAATGGGTTCAATTAAAGACCGAACTTTGTAGCGCATCAATCGTGCAGTGGGAAGGTGGGACTTTTCGGCTAGATGTGGCTACTAGCGGTAGGTTTTGGTTAACACAGCAGCTTTGGACGCATCCCGCTACCGACATTCATTCTCAGCTACAGCCGTTGAAGTAAGACTGTATACTCACCGACTATCTGAGTTTAAAATGTAGGAGCTAGAAGAGCAACATGCTTGCATAAAATTTTGTCAAAAATACTCGGTAGAAACTTTACGAAAACTTTTGAAACACTTAGGGGACAACTGTATAAGCCGAACGCAGTGGTTCAGGTGTTTTAAAGCACACAGAACGTCGACCACTACGATCCCCGATCTGCACGACCATCCATATCATCAGAGACGATCACGTGAACTCCGTACGCGTCGTGCTTCGTGGAAATCGCTTTTTAACCGTCCGATAAGTTGCCGAGGGAGGTAAACAGCAACATAGGATCAAGAAATCCTTAGAAGGGCAGACCGTAGAGGAAATTCAGCAAAAAAAACCAATGATGTAGTCGATAGAAAGAGAAATGGAAATGTGCAGGGCACAACGAAAAATATATCTACGGACTAGATGGAACACAATAAACAAATGTAAGCATTTCGCGAGAAAAGATACAGCGAACACCACAGATGCGCTGGATTGACGATATTAAAAAAACATAAGGTTTACGATTGATACGAACAGCACAAAATAAACCAAAGTAAAGTTTTAGAGGACTGGTCGCAATCCAGCTAATGTGTCTAAATGGTGTTTAGCCTCCCTGATGGGGAAAGGCTCGAAAGTTGTGTCCATTGGGCGAACATTTTCAAAAACACACAATACATATAAATTACAATTTCAAACAAAAGCGTCGTAATTATTGTATCAAGATAAATGATTGCATATATCATGCATGAATTACGCACACAGTAAACGTCTAATTACAGCTCAATGCGGTAAGGATAATCTGGAACGTTGTCAATTATGATTCAAAAGATACGCGACAGATCTGGCCCGTTCCTCGAGCTCGAAACGTTATAGCAGGCGATGGATGCACATCAGCAATTAGAAGAAACCAACGATCAGCAATTCTGCAGGTGGTGTTCCAGGGTTTAAAGTACTACCGAAGTTCGTAATTCATTAGGATCAACCGCTATGTCACCAAAACCGATAAATCAGCCTCCAGTTGCACGCAACGCGCGGTAAGATAAGTGCGGTAGCTTACTTTGTTTCTTTCTTTCTGCCTCGCGTCCTTCGAATTGACTCGGCAGCTAGCATCTCGTCCCTCCGCTAACCCACAAACAGGGGCGTGCGCCCGAAAATTTCAGGCGGGATAAAACGAATATATTATCCTACGCGAACTGGGCCTGACCCTTCACAAATACTATGTACTCTAAATGCGCCATGCGCTCCCACCCAATGGTATTTACGTTTAAAAACAGTAAAGCGACATACACTATTGAGATATATAGATTTATTTGTTGAAAAAAATTTCTAGTCCTTTGACATTACCAAAAAATAATTATCTTGAAAACCATAATCATGATAGTCCATCTAAATAGGCTGTATGCCCCCCCCCCCCCAACCTCCTTCTCTTATTGATATATTAAAGCCTGTTTGTTGTAAACATGTGTCTTAATCATTTTCTTGTGAAATGGATTGCCAAATTTCCCGCCGTAGACTGTAAGGTGTTCCTACTAAATGTGTCGAGCATTATAACGTACTCGTAATGACCCATTTCATGAATGTCTCAACAGTACCTGAAACGCTACCATTTACTGAAATAAATGAACATTTTATTAAAGGCCTACAAATTTTAGACGTTATTTGAAACGCTAATTTATTAAAGCCCCTTGTTCAATTCCGCTAGGTGGCTGATTTTCTAAGACCTTTCATGTAATGCTGCGCTTAATGAAATCGTTAGTTCAACAAAATAGAACTTTTCTCTACAATTTATAGCATTGAAATTCATATGGTTTTTTACTTTATGTATTGTAAAAGTTTGTGAGGTTAAGCCCCTCACGTAGTGGCTTTAAAGTTTGCGGCAATGCAATATCACTATTTGAAAAGAACCAGGATCTGGTCCGCCTATGTAGTGTTATTGGGGTGAAACCGACTTCAAAAATTTGAAAAGAAAACAAGAAAACTAGGATTAACTCCTATAATGATTAGTCGTTCTTAAATACACATGCAAACCAATATATGAGCGATATAACTTGGGGCTACTCGCATGTACAGTCGTGTGCAAATAAATCTGGGACAATGGTTTTTTCATATGTAAATTGAGTTAAGATTTGAAGCATATTTCCATGGATTTCCTGCTATCAGACAGAGTTACATTAAACTTTGACAAGCAAATGAAAATGTAGCTTTTTCTGGTAGCAGAAAATCCATGGAGATATTCTTCAATTTCCAAGTCAACCTACATATGAAAAAACCATTGTCCCAGATTTATTTGCACACGACTGTACATTGTAAACATACATAAACAACAATAAGACAATGTTGAAAATAACGCTGAAATAATTGTCTTTAAGCACGAAAATTTCAAAATGCCTTAAAAGACTGCAAACCTTTCCTATATCGAATTACCTTTCGATCCACGTAATCGCACTGGATTGGGCCATTCAAACTTTGGATGGCGTGATGCGTTGAAGCTGACCTGTGAAATCTGTACGATTTGGAAATCCCGTCATCCCGACAGCAGGCTTGGACATGCGTTTATCGCTGCACACTCGAAATCAACCTCACAATTCGCTCACAGCACAGTGCCGGCACTGTGAATCTGTGATTATACTAAATTACAACACTAAATCTAATTTACAATTAAAAAACATAAAATACGAGTTAGCTATTTCTTTGAATGTGAAAATAAACACTACGGGCAAGGGATACCAAGATCCGTTTCAAGGATCATAAAATATTCCCTGAATAAACATTATTCTTTAAATTTGTTCAGAGATGCATAATTTTAAAACCACTAATGCATACTTGAAACAACAGATTAATAATGTAGATATAAGTGAAGCCAAAGCCTAAGGTTGTTTGGACTATTTTACTGATTTAATTAGTAACCAATTGGATAAACAACTTTATATGAAACGGCTAGAAAAATCAAGCACTTAATGTAATTTAGCATGTTTCATCGAGTAGCAATATTAAGTTCGTGTTTGATGCATTTTCAGCAGCATTTCACGTACTGTCCAGATGTTTCATAAAATTATCAATTACACTAGAAGGCTGCGACGTATATATTCACAAATGTTTTCCTGAACTCCATCGAAGTATGTAAATATTACACTTGACGAAGCTCAAAAGATTTCTTTTTAAATCGTTACAGCAAAAATGAAATTAAATTGGAGAAATCTTTCTAAAATTTTTGAAGGACAGACATTTCTGACTTAAATCTTTATTGCTCTGTTGCTAATGTGGTTTCAGTGTTAATTCCATTTGTTGCTATCCTTGCTGCCAGCATAAGCATGAGAATATTAATATCTCTGTAGTCTCCTGGTGCTTCCTCTCCAGCTTTCAAACATCTACTGTACTAGCTTCTAAACGTTCTTCGGTGAGTAACTCCAGTAATGATATTGATACACAATAAATTAACAACCATGTTAAACTTGGATTCATGTTTTAAATAAAATAAAACCATTTTTTCCTTCCAAAGGAAATCATATCTAACATAGCGATCACTTCCTATTCATAAGATATAGAAAAAAAACTATATCATGGGCTCAAAACTGTTCCTGTTCTGCGAAACAAATACTTTTTGTTTACTGCAATCTTAGAGTCTCTGGCTAATTTGAATTATATACAGACGGCTAGCTTGATTTGTGTTCAATTCCTCCAAGATTAAATATTACCTGACATTTCTCACTGATATTTGACATTATTACGGTCTGACATTTTAACTCTCACCTAACTGACGTTGGCAACACAAATTGCTCTATTTCGAATTTAACATTTAAAACCGAAAAAAATCAATGAAACATGCAATTACTTCAGTCTGGAAAAAGTAATTCATGCGCACGCTATGCCATGCTCTAGGAATAAGATTACAGATTAAAAGTGGAAATCAGACTACAAGAAAGAACAGAAAGACTTAAAACAATATATTCTGGACTTATTCGCATGTTCAATCAAATCAGCAATCTGGCTTTGCAAAGGTCGACTCAACGTCGTTCCCATTTTTTTTGTACTCTTACACTTTCGCTGATCTCTTCCTTTCCTAGCGTGTCAGCACAACTGCTGTAGAGTCTAGAAAGAATTTCACCTAACTACCAAGAATACTGTTCGTACAATTGATTTTCTAATATGCTTTAGAAACGTTAAAGCTCTGATTTACAAACCGGTACACTCATTAATTTTAACTCTTCCAGTTCTCTGCGAAATTTTAATTTAATTTTCAACGGCTTTAGCAAATACAATGCCATTGGCAAATGTCATGTCGATTTATTGGAGGCACAGGTACCCCATTATCCAACAGAACGTAGGTAGCATAATAGTCGGAAATGAAATTCCGTAATCATAAAGTTGGGAAGCTGACAAACAAGAGCGGCATGCAATTAATTGGGAACAGGAAATGGATTTCCAAAAGAATTTTTAACAAGAAGAGCACAAGCTGCTCGCCGCTCATCCGTGCCCAGAAAAACAGGAAATTTAAACTGAATTGAGAGCTGTTTGATCATTTTACCGAGACGATATCTGGAACTAAAGCTGACGAGCTCTCCTGGGACTTCACTTCCTGTTCTTTATCCTTACAAGCGATACAGTTTAAATCCTTGATTTGTGATTAGAGTGGCAAGTTTGTGCTACCGGCAAGATAAATAGCTCCAGTTAAGAGTATGAACGTCTCGGGGAAGATATGCAAATAAAACTTAGAAACTGAGAACGCTGATGGGCATCCTAAAATTGAGAAACGACGAACTTTAATTACTGTTGCTTTGTAAAATACACATGGTTTAGGTCGGCTTTACTCTACTTATTAATTCATAAAATATTTCAAAGGAAAGTTAGATAAGTTGAACCGGTGCATTAAAAATAGAATAAGAAGAGGGTATTAAGAGAGAACGAATTATCACTACATAAAGAATATTCAAAGAAAAAAGAAAACGGTCTCTATAATGCATCTTTTTTATTCCACAATTTCCCCTAATCGTTAAATTTCATTTATATTATCTAACAGGGCTTTAGGATCATCTATACTTTCATAAATTACATTGGCCCTTGATCATTGCCGGCTAGCTCAATAGCAATAACAATATGGAAAGCACTTCTCATCAACCCAGGTATTGATCTGGATTAAAAACCATAGAGATATATTTCCCATTGAAGAAACAATGCTAAATATTACCAGAGTTAAATACTAAACCGTTAATCGGGTGATATTTCTACCCCGCATTTATCTAAGCAATAATGTAAAACTATCCACAAAGAACTGTCGGTATTACGCATTTCTATTAAACATAATTAACAAATTCCTCCAACAGCCACTTCTCCTACGCATATGCACAAGCACAGTAGGCACCGAACACAAAAAACGTGTACATACGCACACTGACGCGCAATGACTCTCACTCGGTTGCTATTTCGAAGGCTACTTTCAAATGACTCAAATGTGATATGATATGGTTCTCGCAGATCTCCACGGCGATTCCCTCGCTATGCGTCACTTGATGGCGCGGATGCTTTCAAGTTGGCTTCCTGGCCACGAAATGGCCAAACTGGAATATATGTAGGACTTCGGTACCTCGTATAGCTACCCGGCTGCTATTCCAACGCTTCTATTCGCTTGTACCTCCCTCGGAAATGCAGGAACGCCCAGGTTCACATAGTGCAGGGTCGCACCTCCAAAAACTAGCTCACCGGGCGACACTCTTGTGCCCGGTAACAAAAGTACACACTTGCTCGGTGAAAACCAAGCAAAGACTAATCCGCATTGCAATACTCGATCGCTCCTTGCACTGCAACGCAGCATGTGCATACGCATATTGGCGCGAAATCCAAAAACACATTGGCGCGCGTTTAAAACTAACTAAAACTAATTGTGAGTACATATATTACCAAACAGTAAAGAGCACACATATACAAATCGTCTGCATAATAAAATCCTATTCTAAAAACACTCAGGCGAGTCAGGTCAAGCCAGTTAATACTATTATAAAGCTAGCTATTCACCATTATGCATCATGCAAGAAGCAAACAAGAAAAGTTAATATAGTTCAGACCTGTAGTTCAGATGAAACCTACTTCGCTAGAAATAAAAGAATAAATAAAACTACTAAAATGGGTTAATGCTGATAATGGAATGATGAATATATCGTATGTCTAATTATATAAACAAATATAGATAGGTAATACAAATGGTTTTTTTTAAGAAATAGAACTCCAAATAATCATAAATGATACGTAGCAGATGGGAAGACGAATAGCAAAAAAAAACTCAAAAGAAGGCGGTGTACTGTAAAACCCACAGAAATCAGATAAAAACAACCTGATGCAATTTATGAAAAGTGTGATTGATATAGTTTCTTTTCATTGTTTCTTCCATTATATACTTGATATAATACTGCATACGAGGTCATCCCTTCAATAACCAGGTTCCTAGAATTTGTCGTACAACTTGATATCTTCTTCTCGCAATTTGTTCCTTGGTGTTATTTTCCTCTTCAATTTTCCTGAATATCCTTCCATGAGCCACAATATCTGTTCATCTGATCTTCAGAGCACCATAGTTCGAATTCTCTTTCTTCCTTCCAGATCAAATCTATACAAAGCCATGTTCCACATCTACATACATTTAGACAAACTGTGGGATACATTCATGATTTTTTTTGTTATTTGACCACGTTAACAAATTCAAACGGTATAATGCATTACAGAACGTCACAAATAAGTTTCAGTAGCGGTTACCTTGTTGGATATATTCCCTAACAATACACTCGTCTGTCGTTATACACTTCCTAGGTAAGAGGAATTAACCACTTCTGTTAGTATTTCCTTGTCTATTTGTATTATTCTTTTACTTGTCTTTTCCAGCAACCATTATCTTTGTTTTACGTTTGTCCTCATTACACCTTCAATATGTTTACCCTATTATACTATATCATTTACATAAATAAAGTTATCTCTTGCATTGCTGTTCTATATGATATAAGATGTTCAACATATTAATATTTTTCTGATGAAATTAATGGGTTTTTCAGAAAATATTTCGGCGAAATTTACTAAAATCCAGAGAATATAAGCAATATTTCATTAATAAAAGCAGTGAAGCCTATATATTTATAGAGTTCCTAAATTGGAACACATACTGTGGCAATTAAAAATTTTGAAACTTTATAAGAAAATCGATTATAAAGCATAAAAAGACAGATAGAAGTTTCGTAACAACATACATACACGATCGGTTCCTCTTCTTCCTCTCCGTGAAGGGTTGAAGTGGGTCACATACTGTCAACAAATTTCCTCCGTCTCTTACAATACTGTGCTGCCTGCTGAGCTTGTCCACATGTATCCGTATTTCCCAATTGCTCGATCCATGTCGTGGCTGCTCCGTTTCAGGTATTGCCTGGTCTACCTCTTCTCTTCTTCTTGCCTGTGCCCATTTTCCCAATTTTCTGCACACCCCTGACGTTCATTCTCACCAAATGTCCAGATCATCTTTGTTGATTTTTTTTTTCTATGACTGCATCAAGCGCTTTCATCTTTAACTTCCTTCTAATGTCTTCATTGCGTGTCCGAGTCTTTTAACTACCTTTATCATTTTAAAAATTTTGATTTCATAGACTTGCAGCTTGTTTTTCAGTTTCTATGACACAACCACCGACTCGCAGCCATCTATAATATAATTTTCCTTAATGTGTGTCCGTGTGTCCGTGGCATATCTGACGTTCCGGCTTCACAGATGTTTATATTTGTTTAGGTTTTGTTTTTCTTATCTGAGCGCTCGGCTCGGAGCGTGACCTTTCGCGTATCCTATTTCACGTGCGCGTAGCGCGCCGTTTGCTTGTAAAATTTAATATTCGTTCCTCTGTTAACTTCGCCTTTCCCAATAAATAATTTACTCCGCCCATAAAGGAGTTTCTTTGCCACAGAACTTCTATTGAGATGGAAGAACTCAACGTTTCGCTCACTTTCATAAGAGCCTTCACAAAAAAAAACAAAAGAGTACGGCTCCACCTCTAAACCACTCCAAAGCAAAACTCTTCCCCGCCTTTAGCGTTCTAAGTGCCTCATGCAATTCCTCTATACCCATATGTGGTTAGCATACTTCCATCTTTATCAAATATAATTTTCTTACACTGTCCCAAGCTTTTCAAAGTTTTATAAATTAGCTTCATATCTTCTTTACTTTTTTCTCTATTTTCATCCTGAAATCTTTCGAACTCTTGCCTCTTCGGTTCCTTTTGTTTCCTGTTTCAATTCCATTTTGATCACTGCAACAACTCCATTCCACAAGCATCAAACTAATAATTGCAAACTTTCGGCTAAGCTTGTGGATATCTTTGCTATCTTTGCTTATAAAAAGTATTTATTACCACCAAATCATTAAGTACACACAAATCAAAACGTTTTTGTCAATTCGAGTTTTTAACATTTTCGCAGTACTTGCTTGTATAACCTTGTAGCGGGAGAATCACCACGTGTACCATTCAAAAAAGCTGTGTACCATACCACAGCGAAAAACTAATTTCCGACGTTACACTACGCGCCACTAAGTGTCTAGTAGTAAACTAACCAATTAACGTCACGAGTGACAAAATACATCCGCGACTTCAGAGTAAAAGGGCACGCAATTAAAAACACGGGCCTCGACGATATTAGGCCATCTGTGAACTACAGGGTATTCGATACCAAACATCATGTATGTCGTTCCACCCTTTTGGCGACAAAAGGTATCTCAAGAACCGAAGAATTCCCATTAACCGCACAAACAACGACGCAAGCCATAAAACCCTGGAGTGACACAAAAGGTCGTACGAAAGTGACCTAACACTTTCGCCACGATACATCCGGTTACAGCAGCAGTAACAGCAACCCCAAATCTCCGGCATCAGAAACGGAGCACAATGAGTAATTGCGCTTTCAAGAAACAAAGGGTTGGTCCGGAAACCGCCACACCATAAACAACCCGGCAACCAGCCACGGAGACGCCAGCAGACATTCTATTCCATTGTATTTTATTTAGAGACTCTCGTTCGGCATTCGGTTTACAACTTCAGTGCCTGCCTATCGTTTAGCTCATGTAAACTCGTATCACTTCTTACCCGTTCGTTAAGAGAGTCCGTCAAAATATCAGGCTACGTAACTGTTGTAAAGTTGTTTTAATCGCGCACTCTGTATGTGTACCCGCATATCTTGCTACCTTTATACAGATTGTCCGAAATCCGTTTTGAATATAAGAAATTAATGAGTGCGACAAGGAAGATATAAACAAAATGAGTAGCTAGACAAAGATAATATGTAATCATGGCTAGGTAAATTTTTAACCTAAAATTAAGTCAATGAAACATACAAACACTTCTGTAAAATATTTTTTATCTACGATCACCACTAAAAGTAGGCCGTTTAGCACTAGCTTGTTTCACTAAAAGTGACGTTTTATAGTTTACCGTGGTTAAAGAAATCAGCTGTTTAGTTTTAACCCATGTGCTAAAAGTGAAGTGAGGTTATAAAACTACAATTTCGATCTGGAAGTGAAGTTGTAAAGTTATTCTAGTTGCTTCTTGCGTTACAGGTAAAGTGATTTTGAAATAATTAAAGGGTTATGTAATGAATACAGTCAGATGTGGAGTATTAATAATTACATTTCGTAACTGACCTTGACTACTGTCATTCGCAAACATTCGCCCGCGCGGTATGACCTACTGTTTATTATGACATAAATTAAAAGTGTCGTAGATGCAAACCTTTGTTAAATCGATATTTATGGATTAATAACAGTAAAATTAAGGTCGTAGATAAAATATGGTATGCAACGCGTGCTAACAGTCGTTTATGCACGAGACATGTTATGAAACTCAGCATTCGGCTTCGTTTCATAATTTTCATGTCTCGTGCATAAACGTCAACTTTTAGCACTTGTTGCATAAATAGCTATTATCTGTCATTGAGAGTATAAAGTGAGGTTTAAATAATTAAAATAATTATGTCAATAGTAAACAATAGTAGATTTAAACCTCACTTTATACTCTTAATGACAGATAAAATATTTGACAGAAGTGTTTATTTGTTTTATTGATTTAATTTTAGTTTAAAAATTTACCTAGCCATGATTACATTCTATCTTTGTCCTGCTACTCATTTTGTGTATGACTTCCTTGTCGCACTCATTAATTTCCTAGGTTCAAAACGGATTTCGGACAATCTGTATATATATCGTTAATTAATTTTGCTTAAATAAATAAATTATTTTTGTTTTCCATAAAGTGTAATCATTTCGAAATACTCAAGGTAATGTTTTCAACTCGCATAGACCAGTAACAGTTAAAACCCGTTTCCACTGCTCTATTTCCCACTATTCTACTATCTCCTGCGAATGCTCCTACATATTTTTCTTGTACTTCTTTATTTCATCCTTCGTCAGACCATGTGCTACAATTATAGTGACCCTTCCACTTGTCGGACCTTTTACCTCAATTCTCAACATTCTTTCGCTCCCACTCCATCACTCTCTCTATATGGTGCTTCTCTATTATACACGCAACTCCTGCGTTTGATCGTTTACTTTCCGCCACTTGAAAGAACAAAATTATTTATGTTCACCTTCTAAAGTGACATACCAGCATCCTTCTTTCCCAGGTTATCATTGCTAAAAAATTAACTTTAATTTATATGATTTTTCTGATATCTCCCTTTATTTGCCTACAAATATGTTCCATGTTCCTACACTCTATCTTCCTCAGCGCTCTTCTTCTTCTTTCGTCTTTTTGTTGTTCGTGTCCTTAGCCACCATCGTTTGACTTGTGTTGGTACGACTGTTCAGGTTATTACACTGCTCTCCTACCACGAGAATCTTCTTATATTCTACTTTAACGTGATGTCCTTACCTATTTCCTCTTTTGCTATTTCTCTAAGTTCCTATTATACTAGCCGTCCCCTTTATGTAAAATCTACTAGCCTTCCCCTTTATACAAGATCACTGTCGATGTATACATTCGAAACACACAATTTGGATTTGCTTGTTACGGATCAACAGTAGTTAGCGCTGATGATTCGAATTCCAGGCGTCGCGATCTCCGCTCAGTCGCAGGTAGTTTTGGGCGAGTCGTTACACTCGGGCGAAGCTTTGGGAGCTATTTTCCATTTTAGCTGTGAACTAAGTATGACTCGCTGCGTATCGAAGCTTCCCATGATTTATTTTAGGTTTTTTTTCGCTCACCTCGTGCTTGAAATTGAAGATTAATTGCCGTGGTACTCCCGTACCTCTCTTGCTCTCGCAAGTTGCAAAGCTCACCAAATTTCACGATTCGATATCCTCCTTGGATACGCGGTTTTGTAATCCCACTCACCGGCGGGCCCTGTCTGTAATGCGGCGATCTACCGCGGCTTGTCTTGTTTCTGATTACCCAAAGAGTGTATAATAGACGCCAAAGAAACGGCTGTTTGGCCGCGCATGTACTCGTAGCTATTTTATTAAGTTGTGAATTTTGTGGAGCGCTTCCACGTCTCGGACTGAATTCTGCAAATTCCCCATAAATATTGATTAAGAGTATATTGCTGCGCCGAGTGCTAGCCTATTCGATTGAAGCCCATTAGGATTCCTCGAACGCCAATTTGGTAATTTGGCTTTGATCTCATACATTGCATTTTGCGTTGTGCCAACGCCTACATTTAAGTCCTCATTGAAGCTTTATTATCCTTGGTTGTGGTATTCCTTCTGTATTTTTTACCAACCTAGTTTGTCCATTCAACGTGTTGCAATTGTAAGTATACACTTATTTGTTTAGTGTTTTAATCCCATTGGCCAACTCATTCTGGGGGATATATGATACTTAGACTAGTACTACTATTTTAGATCATATATTTATTGGGTACACTCGGCATACTAAACCCTTGCATTAAAGTACCATATCATTGGCTATTACGTATATTTATTAATATATGTATAGAACTTCTATCATTTGTTACGGCAACCCGCTGGATCTGGCCCGTATGTTATTTATATTTCAGATTATTTTTCGATCAACTGCCTTCTTTGAGTTTGAGTTCTCGCTTCTATCAGGTCATATGTGTCAGTAATGGCTTAATCGTTTGTATCGGAAACAAGCCTTCTTCACTGCAGCTATCAATCCATTTCATGTCATGCTCTTCAATATTTCCTATTTACTTTCAAACTTTTAAATTCCATAATATTTATGGACCCGGCAGTACGGCTGAGTGGTGTTGCACATCTCACGGCACTTGTAAAAGTTAAGCGCCAGTCTGCTTGGTCAGTACTTGGTTGGGTGACCATCTGAAGAGCGGGCGTAGTGTTCTAGACAGACAGGCTCCACTATCTCAAGTACCTCCGCCGAATTTATAAATGCACACACCCTCAGCGGCTCGGTGCGCCCGGCACCCCGACACTGTGTAAGCGGTATAAAGCGTTATAGATTATATATAATATTTATGGATTGTCCACTTTTTTATTTACTAGAATTACTTTAGTTACCTCTCGGCCTCGGCCTGTAAGTTGCCCTTAAGGTATTTTTGGACTGCCGGTACAATTTCCATCTCATCAAGTTTCACCGCTTGACAATATTTCACCTTTTGTCTTCTTCCTACTCTAGTTTGACAATTCCTGTCACTAATTTTGTTCTCTCTATTTCCACATTTATTCCGTCTTTAGCATTTCCTTTCTTAAGTTTCTATTTTCCTCCCCATTTACCTTATTTCTTAAAATATAATTTCCATCCTGCCTTTTATATTTTCAACTCGCTCATTTCTACTTATTTTCCTTGTATTCCCTTTACTTCCGGCGGTGATTTAATACCATCTTACTTTTACTAAATACTTCCGCTTCACCCTCTACGCTACTATTCGGTCGCTATTAAATTACTTCACTTTCGTAATAACGCAGGAGATAAACGTTGCTAATATATTCCTTTTACAATATTTTCTGCGTAACGAGATATACGTAATGTTAAACATCGCAAAAATGCGACAGATAATGAGTTTTCCACAGATTCAAACCTAAATTTTGATTTCAGATCTGATGAGCTCGTGAAAATGTGAAGAAGTCAACACCGACAAAATGTCAAAAGGTGAGTCTTAGTCAAAGAAAGCACTTTTTCTCAGTAACACAACGCAACCGCCAACTGTTAATGAGATTGCAACAACTGTAAGCGCACGCTAAATAAAGTTGAGAATGCTTTGTCGAAGTCGCAGGGGAATCAGAAAACACCAACGCGAAATAGCATTAACGGGAAGCTATTAATTAAAAAGTTATGTAGAAAATTAATCATGTTCATGTTCGGTTCAGTTACTAATAAATCGGGGTTACATTTCTGCAGCCCTATAGCTAAGGTTTCCCCTCCCGGGAATATTTGATCATCCCTAGAGGATCTCAAACACTATATTTAATCTTATTAAAACAATTAAACAGTTTTATGGAATAACTAAATTGCACTGAACTTCTGCAAGTCTCGAAAATGCGCTCAACAAGTGACGATAGTGTTTATCCCATCCCCATGTATGGGGTAGTCTGGTAGTGTTACATACGTATGTTTTAATAAAAAAAATTGTGTTTATTTTTCGCTATTTGCTAATGTTTCTAATAAATATTTGGCTGCTGCTAATCCAGGGGTGAGTATTTATACTACATTTCAAATAAGGGCGCAGTACTTAAAACCAAGTAGTAATCATAACGATGGGCATGATTGGTAAAAACAAAGTCATCATTACAACAATTTGAAAATTAAATATTTTTCAAAATTGTCAACTTGACATTAGGTATGAATCCTAAAAATATAAATATTAACAAATAAATAATGAACAGAAACAGCTGGCTTACAACGTTTACTTGAATTATGTACGACCAAATTATTGTTAAATACGAGTAGTCAAACAAACCCCTGTGGTATGGGGGTTAGAATACAACCACGGTACGTCCTGCCTGTCGTAAAAGGCGATTAAAAGGACCCATCTCTGGGCCAGGCTAGCAACCTTCTGGAGATGTAAAACCAATGATGCTCACAGGAACGGCAAAAAAGCCTCGGATGCTGGACAGAATATAACGAAGACGAACAAGGCGAGAAAATGGACACGAAACAATACCTTAAGAATAGCCTGCTGAAACATTTCCTCCTGGACAAAGAGAGATCAGGAAGTCGTCATCGCGATGAACGAACATAAAATAGACATCTGTACTCTGTCGGAGACTAAGAAAAAAGGCAAAGGTACAACAAAATACCAAAACTACATCCTTGTGTACCAAGGCAAAAGAAAAGATGAGAGAAGTAAATCTGGAGTAGGGCTGCTGATACACGAGAGGTTCGAGCAGCACATCACTAACATAGAGTATATTAACCATAGAATAATAGCCATCTCACTCAAGTTTGAAAACAACTCACTCCATGTAATATCGGTCTATGCACCAGACTCAGGGAAATCATCAAATGAAACGGAAGAATTCTACACGAATCTGCAAGACACCATAGATAAATTCCCAGACAGGGAGAAAATAATTCTACTAGGAGACCTAAACGCAAGAGTAGGTAATCATGCAGTAAATGGAGTGAAACAGAGGTTTAACGAAGATACGTGTAATGAAAACGGATGTGCATTAATAGAATTCTGTGCCCAAAATAGCTTAAGGATTAATAATACTTTCTTTCCGCACAAGGAACAACATAAATACACTTGGGAAGACACTAGAGGAAGAAAAAGTACCATAGACTACATAAGCACCAACAGAGCACTACACCCCTCTCAAATTTTGGACGTAAGGGCATTAACATCCGCAAATGTGGGATCAGACCATAAACTAGTACTGGGCAAGATTAACACAAGAATGTGCCTAAAAAAGAAACCGACGCCGGAATACATAGAAAAGCTAAACATAGAAATAATGGAAGATGACACAACCAAATGGCTCTACAAAAAACGCCTACAACAAAAAATATCATCAATACCAATACTAGAAGATGACAACGTCGAAAGTAGTTGGAAGAAGATCAAGCAGAACATACTGGAAGCCGGAACTGAAGCACTGGGCGTAAGGAAAATTAATATAAACTCTACACGCACTACTAAACCGTGGTTTACGGATGAAGTGAAGATACTGGCGTTGGAGAAGAGAAAGGCATATCTGCTATATAGAAACAATAAAACACCGCAAGAGCATGAAAAGTACGCCGCAGTGAGAAATAGAGTTAACGGCAAAATAAGAGAACTCAAAAGGGGATACTGGAGTAAATTTACAAAGGATATGGAGCATGATCTCTACGGATCACAAAGAAAGATATGGAAACTGATAAAATCCAGAAAAAAACCAATAAATGAATATGTCACAACGAACCCTATTGACAGTAAGCAGTGGACAATATATCTCGAACAGTTATATAATACTAACAACACAGACAATGACGAAGTTACATATAACGGAAACACAGACGCAATATATATAACCGAAGAAGAAATAGAATGCACTATTAAAAAGTTAAAAAATAGAAAATCCCCGGGTCCGGACAATATCAACAATGAATTAGTGAAATACGGCGGCGAAGACCTAACCAAAGAGATCACAAAGCTCTACGCTAAAATACTAGAAAACTCTAGAGTCCCAAACGAATGGAGAACAAATATCATTATACCTATTCTGAAAAAGGGAGACAAAAACGACCCCGGCAACTACAGAACAATAACCCTGTTATGCACACTGATGAAGTTACTAACACGAATTGTGGCACAGAAGATATCCATGATATACAACATTAGCGAAGAACAGCAGGGATTTAGAAATAACCGCTCCACAACTGACGCGATATTCATATTAAGACAGATAACCGAAAAATCACTAGAATTCTGCAGACCAGCATATATGTGCTTCATTGACCTTACCAAAGCTTTCGACCGAATTAGACTAAATGACGTTCTAAAGATATTAAGTGAAGAGAATATACCGGACAAAATAGTACAACTAATAAAAGATATAGGTATATAATAACAACACGGCAAAACTGAAACTGAATAACAAAGTAGAGCAGAGTATACCGTTAACATCTGGTATACGACAAGGTGATAGCCTAAGCCCATTGTTATTCAGTATAACGATGGACAGAATTATTGAAAAAGTACGAACCACAGGAAGAGGATATAGATTAGGAGCGGGAGAGATCAAAATTATATGTTATGCGGACGATGTATGCTTAATCGCGGAATCAGAAGACGACCTACAGCGTATGCTGCTGACTTTTAAGGAAACCTCAGAAATATATAACATGCAAATTTCAATAAGTAAGACAAAATGCTTGGTGGTTGCTAGAGAACCAACTAGATGCAAACTCTCGGAATGACCAAAGCATAGATCAGGTAATGTCATTCACATACCTTGGGGTGGAAATATCAGCTTTCACTAACCTACAGAACGAAGTACAGAAACAAACAACCAAGGCAGCCCAAATATCGGGATGTCTACGAGATCTAATCTGGAACAATAAAAACATGGACATTGAAAGCAAAGTCAGAATTTATAAAACCTGCGTAAGACCTGTATTGACCTATGCCGTTGAAACCAGGGCAGATACATCGCAAACAAAGAGAAAGTTGCGGACAACGGAAATGAGAGTTCTCAGAGCGATAGCAGATAAGACTCTAAGAGACCGGATTAGGAACGACGATATGAAGGAAATGTGTAAAACACAGGATGTAGTGAGGTGGTCGCGACAAAGGAGGAGGGAATGGAACTCGCACGTCGATAGGATGCACAGAAACAGGCTAGTACGCATCGCCAGGGATGGAAAACCAAGAGGAAAAAGACCGCAAGGAAGGCCGCCAAAACGATGGAAGGACAGTTGGCAGTCCAAATCTCGGGAGTGACAATCCGTTAACTACAGGCCTTAAGGCCTAACATACGAAGAAGAAGAAGAGTAGTCAAACAAACGTATATATTCCTAGTGTAAAACTGAGTTTTGAGTTTAGAGCGCCACCGTCTGCATCCTTATTTGAAAGTTAGTATAGAAGTTATAATACTTACTGGAAAACAACCACTATTTAATCAGACATAATTATATACATGTAGGATGTTCCACAAATACACATATATAGTTGGGGATTTAACCACTATTTGTGCTAACACTAAAAAGGGGCCCTGATATCAACATGGCACTGTGAAGGAAAATCCTGTTATCACTGACACGGACTTCGAGACGTGCTAGACGACTTGTAGACACGGAATTCCAAATGTCGTCAGCCGAATGAATGACACTGAATGGAATCTCGGGAGTAAAATGGTTTGATGACCCTGTCTGTTATTAAAGCTTCTCAACAATTGCATCAGTTGAGACAATTGCTGCTACTGGCTGCTTGAAACTCCCCTCGCCATGGGAAAATGCCATCAGGAATTGTACCTTGTTGCTAAAACAAATAATTGCTTTGTTACCCTTTTCGCGAGCCCACACGTCTGTCGGCGAAAGTGTTAGGAGGCTATTTTCCAAGCATCTTACGTCAGCCTGCGGATTTTATTACTTGTCTCCTTTTTTGAATGCGATCAATGGGGTTCCCTCGATCCTTGACCAGCCGCTCTATATTGTCCCAAAAGAGTTTAGCGATTACTTGCAGTTTACTTTCGGAGCCCCACTCTTCGCATTAATTCGTCGAGATTTGAGTTTTAAATTGCGTGATTTTACATTACAACTGCGAATGCAACTCATCACTTACGACAGTAATTACAGTTGATTTAGGCTGGACAGCTCGTCGAACGGAAGTTTTCAGTTTTATGATTTCCTGCGCTTTTATAAGCCTTTTCTGTGGTAATTTATGGACGCTGCACGTGATCATGTGTCCACTACAAATACTCATTAAGGCTGTATTTGAGCTATTAAAGAAAACAGTATTTCACGCGTCTGAAATCCCATGAGCACCCGTAAATTTTTTCCGGCTACAGGTCTACATTGCTCAGTGGCTATAACCAATCACACAATTAGTTCAAGTCATTCAGAATAACAAGAATATTCGTCTACTTAGTTCCCGAAACCAAAAGCGATTCTAAAATGGCAAAATTCAGAAGACAAGTTTGGCAAAGTCCTTATCTACCATCAGACTCAAGTTTTCAGGTATACTTTTACTTTCAAACCCAGTTTAAACTGTCAAAAGATTGCCTAACCAATCGCTTTAATCAAATTTCACTTTAGCTTTCAACTGTTCTTTCAAGTTTTATCCTGGTTCCTAACTGAGATGTAATTTCATACAAAAATTGAAGCTTCTAAATGACTCCACCTTCAACACAAATGGATTAAATCACCACAATAGTCATGTGCGAACTGGTGATTCTGTAGTCCAATATGATGTTTCTCAGACATCTATATTTTCTTAAGTGTTAAGTTATACGATAATGTGATTTTTTATTTTAATATGCTAAATTTATTATTTTGTATTAATGACGGAACATTAATATAAACACATAGATATAACTCAAAGGTCAAAACACTATAAAAATGTAAATATAGTATCTAGTGCTTTCCCCAACAACTTGTTCTATCCCCGCAACTTACCCTGCATCGGCCGTGAAATTGCAAAAACCAGTGTGCACTTACGTTCAATAAAGTTAGAATGGAAACTCTGTTACAATACGGTTTAGTTATTGATTTTCTACCTGTTGCTTCCGACTCAATTATATAAACGGATTCCGAACTTCTCTGAATGGATTTGGAGGTCGAGCAGAACCGTCTCCAAAATTTTGCGAGCACACATAAATACCAAGACAAATGTAACACCACCTATTAGTTAGATTAACCAAAATAGATAACCATTATTGATTCAGCTGCCTACATGCATGTCGGTTTTTTTCGTTCCACCAACTTCGAGACAATACCTGAATATATGAAGAGGACCTACCACTTTACGAGGGCTTAATACCACGACAGGATTTCTTAGATAGCTTTCGTTGTCTTTCCTTTTCTTCATTTTAGTGCATACTCAGCAAGCCTGTTATTTATTAACTATTCGAGTGCTACTGCTCATTTTGAAGGAAAATTTGGCAGAAAACTACAGTAAGCTAATAAGGACACACGTCTCGGCAAAAAAAACGCCTTTCAAAACTGTGTCAAACTCAAACAAGGCTGCATAAGTGCATAGTTAGATGTCCATAAATTAAAATCAAATGCTAAAAATTCAATCCAGTTAGAAATAGCGGCTGAGCTGTCAGCAGATTTCAATTAAATGATCGCCGCTCGCTCCGCGAATGCCGATACGCAACTAATCTGAAAGATAAATTAACTCGACTACCGATGAGCGTCCTAAATTGCGTACTTTAGTATCCAAAGTGATTTCATTAACTTGGAATCTTATGGCATTTGTTGGCCCTGAATGCAGAGAAGCGCGAATCCTTATTAAACTACCCGGCGTTTGCTCTGGTTCTTGCTTGGCTTCCCTCCAAGACATATGTTTGTTAGACTCCCACCTGCAAATTCTAGGAATCGTGAAATCGCGTTGCTATTAACATGATAAGGTGACAACACTTGACTTCATCCTTACGCTTCGTTAAATAGAACCAGGTTGCCTAATGCATGATATATACCTGCTTGATTCGTCTACTTTACAAGCAATTTTTATGACATATCAATCTATTCTTGGAAATAGCCCTTTTAATGATAGATTTGGTTTGGGATATCCTTCAATATGTTTATTGCGAAAAACTGCCTGTTTTTTAATTGTCCTAAAATTTATTCAAGTTTATTTTCTGCTGTTTATACGAGGAAAATGAATATGGTCATTTTCACTGATCATAACTTTTTACTCTTTAGGTAATTTGAAGACCGTTCTCATACAATCGAGATCATCTCTCCCTCCGTGTTTCAATCCTTTATTGATTGATTGATCGGCAGCTTTCCATTTTGATTGATCGCCTTGATTGATCCTGTTTGTTCTAATACTTCATATTCGTTAGTTGAGAACTGAACTCTTCTTCCATATGACGAACCTAACAGGGCCCTGAATTTGATCAACTATTTCAGAACAACCATGTATATGCTGAATATCCTTGTTGATAAATTACATCCTTGTCTTACTGTCGTTTTTCGTACCTGTGCTGTACTCTTGCAGTCGTCAATTTTTATTATTGCTTTTTAAATTTTCATCTAATTCTCTAATCATTATTCTGTCTCTATACAATCCGCGTGAACAGCTTTCAGTATTTTCATCATGATATGCCACTTAGCATTTTGAAAAGCCTTTTCTATATCTATAAATGCTATATAAAGGTTTCTGTTTACTCTTATTCAGTGCGTGTAGTATTTCTGCTGGGATTTTATCTATACCACAAGATGTTCTTTCTTTCAGTTTTTAGAGCATCGTCGAATTCTTCCCTAGTTATAGAGGGGTATTACTTTTAACTTTTATGCATGTCATCTGTAGAGCAATAAAATAATTGAATATATATTTTTCCAGTTGTTGCCGTCACGCGTTTTATACTTTGATTTTCGGTTTTAAATTTTTCAAATTACTTTCTGATTAGGCTGTGTGATTTTCATGTTTCATTTATTAAAATTGTCTTTGTTATGCCATTCTTCATTTGCCCTTTTCACTTCTCTCTTGATTTGATTTTTTGGTTTGTTTTAGTCCGTTTTATCTTCGTTCTGTTTATATGTTCATCTTTGTACTATTAGCCTTACTATTTGCTCATTGGTCCACAGTTTTCCTAGTTCATTCTGATGTTGACCTATAGTCCATTCAGCAATAGTCATTTTAGCTGTTTTGATGTTATACCATTTCTAGTCTATTGTCAATTCTTCTTTTTTCTCGAGTATTTTGTTAATTTTAGTTCGGTATTTGGTCCCTATTTCTTCGTCTTTTAATTTACTTGCTGCTAATCAATACTACTACATTCTAATTTCTGCCAATTTCTGTCCCCTGGGATTTCCTGTGCGTAGTCCCAATTTTTGCGCATTATCTATCTCACACTGATCACCTATTGCCGCATTCCAATCTCCTAACATAATCATAACTTCTTTGCTGTTTACATATTGTAAAAGATCTTCTAGCTATTCATATATTTGTTCTACTTCATTGTCACTATATCCCAATCACATCTTATTAATCCGCCACCAGAACGATGTTGTCAGTATGTTTCTCATGATTGAATCGTTTGAAATTCACTCCTTTATCATTCTATATCAATCATCACTACTGACTACATCACATATTTCTTTGAAAAGAAGAAAATAAAGTAGGTCTACATACTGACACTGAATCTTGCATAATAGACAATGAAAGTGATAGGAGTAGACAAAATAACAAATGGATTAATATTAAGGAAGATGGAAGAATTACCTACAATATGGCAAATTATACAGGAAAGAAGGATTCGACACATAAGGCATAGTCTACGCCATGAAAGCCTTCTGAAAACGATTATCGAAAACAGCGGTCGGCTTAAATTAACAAAGTTGTGCTCGTCCCGTCGAAAGCGAGGAAGAGTCCTATTGTTAGGGGTTCACGACTTATCGAAGATAGAATTTATAAAAAAAAACACAAACTGTTAAATATACAGAACCAGCATCATATAGCAAGATTAAACGCTTAGGAAACGATGGTTAGTGTGGATAATCGGTACAAATCAATTTATGGTTTCATTATCAGAAGGGAGACAGAATAATAAAATCATAAAACTTCTTCAGGAGCTATGATGAACTGATATCCATGCATAGACGTGCAAGATCTATTCTCATCATAGGTTGCTGATACATGTTCTGGAATGGATCTGTATACCTGCAGTAGATACTGTTGTTGCGTAGTGCTTATATTTCCTATAATACACGAAAACCAGGACTAATTTGAAATGACAATCTGCATGTTTTTTGCTGGTTTTTTTTCATCGTAAGTGCCAAAACATATTCCGACGTTTGGTTTTTCTCCATATAGGTATCTATCAAATGTAAGTAACAAACGACTTCCGGGATTAAACCGCGGCATTATTGATGTCGAAGAACTCAACGTTTCGCCCACTCTCATAAGGGGTTTCATCAGGAGAAAAAGCAAAAGAGCACGGTAGCTCAACGTGTAAACCACGCCAAGGGCGAAACTCTTCTAACGATTGGAAGTAGAAAGGCGAGAATTTATAGTCAAGTGCCGTCGCGGTTAAATCACAGTGGGTGCGGCTAAGAAATTACCACTTTACGCATAGAAGCATGAGCAAAGTCTTCGTCCTGATTATTAGGATGTTTCCTTTTGATGAAGCCCCTTACGAAAGTGGACGATACGTTGAGTTTTTCGACCTCAATGACACGGTCCGATCCCGGAAGTCGTTTGTTACTTAATGACAATGGCCGTCAAAGCCTCTGAAATCGTCTATCAAATGTGTCGAGTTGTTTTTGTTCCAAGTTATATAATTGGTATAAACATTCTGCGCCATAAAAGCCTTTTGAAAACAATTAGCGAGACAGAATCGAAGGAAAAAATGCGCAAACCGTAAAATATGTCGGGCCAGCAGCATATAGCACGATAAAACTCTTCAGGAGCTATGATGAACTGATATCGCTGCATGGACATGTATTTATTTTGACCTTACAGTATCTTCAAGACCTATTATCATCATAGGTTGCTGATACATGTTCTGGATTGGATCTGTATATTTGTAGTGGATCTGTATACCTGTAGTCTATCCTGCTGTTGTGTAGTGTTCATATTTCGACTGAAGGAAATGGTTTCCTGTAATCTAGAATACTACGACTAACTTGAAATGGCATTCTGCATGTTTTTTAATGTTGTTTTCATCGTTAATTGGGTTTTCTTCAGATAAATATCTATCGAATGTGTTTTCAACATATAGCAAAATAAAACGCTTAGAAAACGCTGATTAGTTTAGATAGTCGTCACAAATCAATCTATGGTTTAATTATCCCAAGGGAGACAGAGAAATAAAATTAGAAAACTTCTTCGGGAGCTATGATGAACCGATCTCCCTGCATCAACGAGCATTTATTTTGACCTTACAGTGTCTTCAAGATCTATTCTCATCATAAGTTTCTGATACATGTTCTAGATTAGGTCTGTATACCTGTAGTAGATCCTGCTGTTTCTTATAAGCTACGACTAATTTCAAATAGTATTCTGCGTGCCAAAACATTTTCCAGTGTCTGCTTTAACTCCAGATGGGTAAAGGGTGTTCATTAGAATTTGTGGTCTAGTCGGCTTTGGAACTGAAAAAGTCATGTCGTGCATTAAATCATATGGCTGATAACTGACACTGGTGACACTGTAAGTCTATGTCAAATTCGATGTTAGCAGGTTAGGTTTGGCTTCAGTTTTGACACAGGCTGACACAAAACCTAACCTGCTAACATCGAATTTGACATAGACTTACTTACAGTGTCACCAGTGTCAGTTAGCAGCCATATGATTTAATGCACGACATGACTTCATCGGTTCCAAAGCCGACTAGACCACAAATTCTAATGAACACCCGTTATTTATCAAATAATGTGTTCGCAAGTGTCTTCTGAGTTGTTGGGATGGGTACATAGTTATCTATTTCTATATCCTTGGTACTACTATTCTTGAACTTCAATGCCCTTGTGGCATTCCTGCAACTTACGATTCTGCACCTTTCCGGAAATTCTTCCTTCCTGTTTTAACATATTTCTGGCACATATTTCGAGTTTACATTCAGTACTTTGTTATTTATGATTTCTTCTTTTATGTGTATATGTGTATTTTCAAATGTCTTAGCAACAACTGAAATGTTACATACAAGCTATAACCGAGCTGGAATGAAGTTAATAGAACAGGTCATCTTGGCGAAGCTGTGAGAAATAAAAACGAGAATTTTGTATTTCGAAAATTGCAGGCAATTATTCGCAACTACGGCATTGATTTGATTCTATATTTGCTTAGAACTTTACTTCCACCGTGTAATTACGCTAACTTCGGATAAATAACTTCTCCTTATCATACTATTCTTTCCAGAAGCATTTCCCTTGACTTTTTCATCTTTTAACATAAAACGATTTTACCATTTCTTAGATTGCTTCTGCCAGCTAATAAATCTAAAAATTAATTCCTGAAAAGCATAAATTGCTTTTCAATCTCGAGCAGATTTTAAAATCATTTCCACTTGCATTTACATATTGTGGAGTATTTTAGCCATAATGTCTTTAAATCAATTCGTCGTTAGCATGATCTTGCCTTAGCTCCTCTTTGTTTTTGTAATTCAGCTATTAGTATTAATACCACAACAACTATTCATGTGTCGCAAGTGTTGCTAATACGTACTGAAGTAGATTATTCGGTTAGAAATTGATACAAAAGAAAAGTGAATATGTTACAATCTCTAGACGTTCAAAGCAGTTTTGCAAGTACCACAAAAATTGAGCTCGAGTGTGGAAGTTATTGAAAAGATAATAATAAAAACACGGAAGAAGACCAGAGTAAGTCAACTGCTTAATCATCGAGGTAACCACACAGTAATTAATTTATTTTAATTATTATTATTATTTATTATTAACTTTGAATCGGCTTATTGCAAACTCGATACAATTTAATTAAATTTAATTAGAAACCATTGTTAAACGAAACCATAAACCAAACAACGAAGTAAAAAGGCACTGATTGCCAGGAAATGCATATGATTTGAATGCTCCAAAAAGTTTTAATTAAATTGCCCTGTATAATGGAACAGGTGGTTTCTCCAACCATCGATTAATTACTAAAACTGCAAGGAGAACTGATTTTTAGGGTGAAATCCATACAATTGAAGGAAGCTAAGTCAATTGCGAGTTACTTTCCAAAATTGGAAGTGTATTGGTATTTTTGATAATAATGTCCAACTAAATCCATTAAATCCATAAGAATAAGACAAATCCTTCAAATTTAAAGTTTTTAAATAACTTTAATTCTCAAATGCATTGAAAAAGTCATTAAACCACAAAGTTGATACGGAAATTGTAGCGTTCTGCAGCAAAATTACTTTTTTATCCTGGCACCTGACATAATACATTGCCACATCTAAATACCTTACTGCGAACTAAAAAAAAAGGAAAACATTAGGCTCATTTGGCCGATTTGCATGTGGAATGCGAAGAAAGCGCCTGCAGGGAGTTAAATTGCGCCTCAAAAACGCACGAGAATATTTTACCGCCATCCTTGCCGTAAACAAAAACTCATTTCCTTAATGCAAGCAATTAATCTGTACGGAAGAAGTGCTAATCTCAGATCGTTAACTTACAATTCTCTTTTAAACCTACAGAGTAAAACCGTTGTAAGCTTAATTAAAAGTGCATCCACAAAATGCCTTACCGGCAATCTGCACGGAAGCCACACTGAAATGGTAATTCTCTCATTTGTTGTGCTACAAACGAAATCTAATTAAGAAATGCAAAACGTTGAGCGAGTTTTTTTTTTAAATATAATTACACCTTTTGCAACTTTATAATGTGTTGACTGCCAACTATCAACGTAAGGTGTTTTCATCTTCTTATCGGCCGATTCGCGCCCCTATTTGCTAGTTTGTTCTCTGCATTGCAGTAAATAAAAGGGCATAAACCGCCTACCTTCAACTGTTGAATCATACATTTTCTGCATGCCTCGTTATTGCCATTATCCAGCCACTGAGTATTGAGAATTATGGAATCAGACACAAGCACTTCTTCCCATAGTTGAACTTATTTCTACACCCTTGCCTTGTTATTATTTTGCAGTTTTTCTCTTAATTTCTGATTATTCGATATTTCCCAAGAGTTTCCGGTAAATCCGCGTTCACAACATGTAAATAAACAAAACCTTCTCGGCGATGGGCAATATGGGTACGGTGTTCAGCTTATCTTACGAGATCTCCGACGTCAAAATATGCAAAACTGCACTGCGCTTTACAAATGGCAATTATACAGTAAATTTCGGAATTTTATTAAGATAACATCTGTAAAAATACACTTAAGTAGTCTTGTAGCTGCGACGGAAACAAAAGAGTTTCAAAAAAATTCCTACAGAATTTCTACCTGCTTGTGATGTCACGTCGTGCAATAAGCACAATCCTAGCATGGGAAAGCAGAGCGCTGAATGCGTTACTGCACTGCTAACGGGGACATATCCCAAAACCTACTTCACAACAGCAAACTTACTTATAAACATTGACAGTAATTTACACATGTAAGATCTTATTGTAGTACATTTTAAATTGGCGGTAGCTGGGTGCAGTACTCTCAATCGTCAACAAGATGCGAAAATTGAGAAAAGTCCTAGATTCCAAGCATTGAGAGAAATAATGGCCTAGTGGGTCTGTCCCCGCCAAAGTTTGGGGTTTGCAAATATAGCCAAAATGTACAACAATGTAAGGGAAGCTTCATCGAGGGAAAGGACAACGGTACTTTACTTACAAGCAATTGGCGTGCATCCACACGCCAACAACGAGTTGATTCTCCAAAACTGCGCCGGGTTGTAAGATCGTTGCGAAATAACAGATTGATGTAGAGCATCAATGGTACGGCTGAACAGATTGATGTAGAGCATCAATGGTACGGCTGATACAAAAATGTTAAAACAAGACGGAACTCAGAATCTCGGATACGGAGACTGCGGTTTGGAAAGCAGGATAGACATACTATTACATTTACGGTGCCAGTAACATGCTAGCCTAACGTAACGAGCTCAACGAAACGAGAACCCCTTTCTATTATTTGTGCGCGCCAAATGCAGTGGCACCAGATTTCCTGTCTTCCACAAATATATCGATGCTAGAGTTAAGCCTCTTCATCTGTGTCATGTGTCGCCTGTGTCTACTGCTGAATTATTGTGTTCTATCTGTTATCCTTGTATTCTGCGAAGCTTCAGTTCAGTTTGGAGATTTTCATTGCCACATCCTCGACTTGCGCTCTTACCCAGGTATCTCTCCATTTGTCTATCAGTTTTGCCCCCAACATAGTTCTTTCCATGACTCTTGCTGTTTCGAACAGGTGATTCATTTTATTGCCGTTTATTTTAATGCCAATTTTGTGGATATGACATCTCTTTGCCTCGCCCGGGTGGCCCTGACCTCGCCTTACTAAACGCCTCGAAGGGCTGTTGGACCAAAATCCCTCTCCGGACTCCGTAGTTGCCTCAGGTATTCGCAAAATAGGCACAAAACATAATTAAGGAGTGAATACACAAGGAAAAAGAACGATTACCATAGCTCTGTCACCTGAATAAGTCTTGAAACTGTCATTTTCCCGCTCACGCAGCACGTGGTGTTAGGGCAAGGGACAATCACCGACTTCAAAATTCCGTCACCAATACCACGGGCAGCAAAATTCCCCATCTGAGACTCGCCCCTCAATATTTTACAGCGATGCGAACCATATAAGCTCGTAAACACTTAAAAAAGAGGCTCCGAGCTTTCCACGCACGACTTGCGGCTACGTTGTATAAACCGCAAGTAGCACGAGAAACAAAAAGGACGGGGGCAATTTTCCAACACCTACTACGCATCAACGGTTGCGAACCTATTAGGCGAAAAACTCCTTATAACTGTATTAAAATAGTCTCAAATGATGGCGCAAAATAGTTTTGACATTATTAAAAATTTTATGTTTTATAGATCTTGAAACACGGCCATGTTGTCATTAAATGATCCGTCTAGTATACCCTAGTCGTAAATCCTCCTTGCCTTTCGATTGGTTTTCTACTACATCTCTTCTTGTGGTCCAATTTTCCGACAGTTGTCGGAATGGGTGTGGGGTTGGTATTTTCATCAAATTGTACCACCACTGATTGTTGCATTGTTGTAAATGCATTAATTGTATATAGCGTGAGTCAATTTCGCAGTTATTTATTGCTCGTTCTACTACCCACTGTCGAATACTCTCTCATAGTTTACAAAAGCAAAATTCAGAAGAAAATGTTACCCATTTGCTTTTGCTATTATTGTCCTTATTGTTAGTAGGTGGTCAAATGTACTATTTTCCTTGCGAAGGCCAGCTTGTTCAATGGGTTGGTAACTAACCACTCTAGGTGTTAATCTACTGTTGAAGGTGTTAATCTACTGTTGAGAACTTTCATAAAAGGTATGTTTGAGATATAAGTTAAATGGGCCTGTAGTTATTTATTTCCATTCTTTCTATTTTCTTAAATAGTAGTAACGTATTCACTCCATTTCTCTGGGATTTATCCTTTGTGCATACGTTAATTCAATAAATCTTTTAGCGCTGACAGTATGTTTTCTATCCCTTCTTTCATCATTTATTATTCCATCTGACCTCGGTGCCTTGTTTAAGTCTATTAGAGCTTCAGATCCGATATTCTCTATTTTCTGCTGAATGTTCATTTTTGCAGAAATCTACTATTGAAGCTATGTTATTTTTGTCTCGTTCCTCCTATCCAAGTGGGTATTTCATATATATTATTTTGTAGCTAGCAAGTTTTGGTATCAGACACATCTACTTCGCTCCATACTTCATTATTTCTTCTTAATTTTATTTGTTACAGTCTTATTAATCTCTTTGCATTTGTGATGGTATGTTGATTATCCCCGCCGTTGTTTACTTTTTTATAATTATTTTCCCGTTTCTTGCCAGCTAGCTCAATTTACAACAACAGAATCCTTACCTCTTTTCCCAGGCGAGGTTACAGATACTTAATGCAACAATGCATCGAAGTTGACCCAATGTAGTTCGAAACACGCTTCTACGTATATAAAAGCCCATCTGATCCCAATCAGAGTAATTTAAACATTTGCCTTTAAACGCATACAAATAAAACAAATTGGTCATGGCTAAACCAAACTGTATTAATTAATAATATAAAACTACGAGCGTTTGTTAAGTTCTATGCATCTACCAGTCAAACAAACTAGAGTAATTATGACTGACATACATTTATATTTAGACAATATTAAAAGAAGCCAAAATAACTCTCACCGAAGTCTCGCGAATTAATCCGATACTCCAACTGCGGATGAATGCTTGATGTCACAAGTCACACTGATCACGATGCTGCAATGTAAGACGTTCCCGGTCGCAGATGGTACTTTAATTGGCCGTCGCAGGGCTTCGGGAGCTACACAGGATGAAAAGCCAGCTCTTCAAGACGAACCTCTATTTTAAATCTATGCACCGAATGCACTTTTGGTGTGTGGCCCAATTTGTCAGCGCGAAGGAACCAACTGTCCCCTTTGCGCATTGCATCACCAATGAATGAATTATCTTCGCGTCCCGCAGTCAGCAGAGCTCGTTCTAGCGGAAAAAGCATCTCTGGTATTCTGCCGGATGGAAACCACTTAGCACCTATATTAAACTTATTCGAATTCAAGCAAACTAAATTAATAAGACTTATTTTCAATAATTCAGCAATGCTGACCAAACATAGGACACAGAACAAGTGAGCGACTCTAAACGAGATGGTGCGATGACTTAAAAGACCACTGAATTACATTGGAAACGCTCTACACACTAATCGATGGCGAGAATTAGGGGGGGGGGCTATGTCCAAAGTTGGACGACTAGCAGCTAAGGAAGACTATTTTTGAACCTAAATTGCAAAATTCAGAAACAAGCACATACACGCCCACTTTTGCAACACGCTTTACTATACTGTTGATTTATTTATTTACAAAGTTTACGGGAAACCCCATTTTAACAATTAACAAATAAAACAGAAACATAGATACAGTAAATACAGATTTCTGTAGGGCTTTAGGTTCTATTAAGTGTCAATAGGCTGCTACATTTTCTGAGCTCCAATGGAACTATGTACGTCATTTTTATAGCTTTTGTTGTCATCTAGTTGCAGAAGCGAGTACACTCGATCCTTTTTAAAATAATTTAAGTTTGATTACAAATAATCTCCATCGTTCTGCAGAAGAGCCGGAAGTTTAGTTTCAAAACGAACACATCTTTGGCTTATATTGGACATACTAATACTTGTTGGAAAACCAAACCATTTATTTATGCAAAATTAATTAACGAACACACATCTATATACATACATGTAGCAAGCTATACAAATGCGCGATTAAAACAACTTTAAGCACTAACAGTTACGCGGCTTAATATTTCGACAGGCTAAGTTAACAAACAAGTTGCAATCCACGAGTTTCACACGAACTACACGATACGCAGACACTCTGTGAAACCGAACGCTGGTGGTTCAACTGAATGAGGATGAACCGACTGCTGAACGAGAATACAATAGAAGGACCGAATGAGCTGCTGGCGCGTCCTTCTCTGGTTTATATAGCTTCCCCAGTTGCGTAAGTTGAGAGTTCTGCTGCAACAGGTGATTTCCTCGGCGAAGTGTTATGTCACTATTGTTCAAACGGCTTGCGCCATCAGAGTGTTTTATTACCCACCTCTTTTGTTTGCGTGGTCAAATGGAATTCCCCGCATCTTGCACAGCTGAACATTTTGTTCCCCAAAAGAGTTGCGCGAAGACCTGCTGTGGTCCCGGATTCTCTGCAGTTTACAGATCGTGTAATGTTGCACTAGTTCGAATTTTAAATTGCGTGCCTTTACAGTTGAATCGCGAATGTAATTTGTCACTCGCGACGCTAATCGCCCAGTTTACGACACCCGACACTTAGTCGCGCGTAACCTAATATCCAAAATAAATTCCCCGCCGTGATACGGTGCACAGCTTTAAAAAAAAAAAACTTTTATGATCCCCTGCGCTGCATTGTAAGGTATTTAGCAAGGTGATTTATGGACGCTGTAAGGGGTGCTTCCGCTACACAACTATTTTTATATTTTTCCCATCATGTCAAATTACTGTAGAGCAAAGACGTACATGCAATCGTAATGAGTAGCACTGTTTCACCCGACTGCCTAATTAGAAGAAATAAATAGGGAATGAAAAGAAGAGTGTAAGGGTGTAGAGTGTAATGACATTATTAAAACTTCAGAGGGGTCGTTTTCTTTGATGAAAAGGCTTTAACTGGACTGAAATTACTCGGTGTAACAATCTCACCCTCAATTAAAAACATTGGCTTTAAAAGAATTCACACGAATGCCGTACTATTATAAAACAACAGCAATACAGAGTACAGGCAATATAAAAACGTCTGTAGAAGGACGTCAATTAAGAATATATTCGGAATGGGTATGGGAGAAAAATGTGTTATTGATCAGCAGATGCAGGAATTCTAAACGAAGATGAATAGGAATGCTGGGAAATGGAAAAGCAGTTTGAACAGATAATCTGTCCATTTATGCTAACTAACACAACGCATGGAAACATAACTTTCATATCCCTCCTGAAAAGTGTGCTGGTATTGCAAAAAATTGGTGGTTCGAAGCTATCCTTTAAGCTTTAAGCTGACTGTCGACTAGCCTTGACATTCAATACTATAAATATGCACACATTGATGTAACAGCACACACATCCTTCAATGCAACCTTTTTATGACATTTATTTTGAACTACTAACTACCCAAAGGCAAAACTGCGAAAGGCAGGATTATTCTCAGGGCTTGGGTCGTTTATCCCGCACTTGAATGACGAAAAGCGAGCCCATGGCGAAAGAAAAATAACTTCGGAGGCAACTGGAAGCGACAGGCAAGCATATGGTGCATAGCCCTTCATTACCGCGCGAAATAAATATCACAATGAACTGTAACGCAACCCGGCTCGATAATGGAGGCTCGGATTGAGCTCCGGGACAAAGGATCCATTGTAGCTCCATTTTAAAGAATCCATGAACACACGCAATCGAAATTCCGACGTTAGCGAAGCAACACGGTCGTCCCTTGAAACGTCACCATGTATTTTCCGGAAATAGAAACGAACTAATGCGAAACGCGTGACTATTCATTAACTCAGAATACGACAGCCGAAACCTCAGAACGTTGTCAAAATAAATGAATTAATAACGCCGAAGCGCCATTGTTGCATTAATGTTGTGACATATTGTATTACAATGTAATGTTGATGAATATTTAGCGTCAGTCATGTCAGCAACGGGACGGATTCCTTTGAAATGCAAATGGTGGTCAGAACTATAAGATTTATTACAGAATATTCAGCCTTAATAAGCTTCCTAATGCGCGATTTAAATCAGTGAGAAGCTTAAGCAGTGCTTAAAAATTTAATGGTGCAACCCCGGCTTCAAACGAGAGCATTATCATGCATTTTTTACGATGCAGTGTTAAAGCGATCCCTTTGTTTAAATTTTACGGTTTAAATTTAGATATCATAAAAGATAAAATTCATTTCCTAGATCCTCCTTTGTGAATTCCAGTTGTCTTTAGGCCAGGAAGGGCTTCAGAACTTCCTCTCTATCAAATTTCCTTATGGCAGTTATGACGATGATTTGGTGTAGTTACATTTAGCAGCTGAGTTTTCTTATCTGCTTTTACAGCGCAAGCATGTTATGATCTTCCTATCTGTACCCTTGTCTCTTCCCTCTAACATTCAGCCAGTGCACTGCGGCTTTTGGTAGACGATAGAAGAAACTAGTGAATACAAGAGATACAAGACACGGAGAACCCACAAAACGCACGGAGAACCGACAGAAAGAAATATTGACAGTACAAACTGCAGATAATGAAGAACATAGATTGAAGGGCGCGTAGTATTCACCCAAACCAATATCAGATCGCTATACATTGTCCCAATACGCCTACCGTCGGGGGTTTCAGCTTGACACAGATTACAAGTTACACTGATTAAAGGCTCGACTTGCGAAATTAAAGACTTCAGTAGATTAAAATATGTTTGTTTACAAGTTATTCGTCTCGGGAGCGCTCTACTCGCTACCGTTGTCAGTTAAGATTTACGTTCACCAAAATTTCCGCTTTTACAAGAAAACTTGCAGGAAGCTATTTAGGTCATGGAACCTCAGGACAGAATCGGTCCCACGCATAATGGTACGTACAAGTCATAATGTTTACTATACAGTTCCGGCCTTTTTTGCCTACGAAAATCCTTTCACCCATCCGGCACGTACTTCCAAAGACAGATAATTCGCTAAACTCGGCCTTACATACGTACATTTTATTTTAGAGACTATGATTTAATAATATTAACTACTAACGTCCATTCTCACTATCGTCTGGTTTTATGATGTTACAGTTAGGATTCCTAACAAAGTACAGAGAATAAAAACAAAAATATTGTCATCATAAAGTTTAGAGATCTTTACCGTTTCTCCAATACAGCGTCCATTTTAAAGCTGTCTAAATATTCGTATATAAAAATGGTTACGTTTCATTTACGCCGCCGCGCCGTTCAAATTTGCATTCGATGGTATTATCCGCGCGTTCCGCGCGACCAGTATCGCACTAGCCGCGATAACCTCGATGGGCATTTATCTTTGTAGGCGCAGACTGTGGTCTTCGGGCGCGTGCTTTTCCGCTTACAGCCGTCAAGCAGGCATTGTGGTTTAGTACTTTCGGGAAGAGCTTTGGGAGACGTTTATTAAGGCTACGGTTAATTTTGTTTGTTAGTGAAATGCAAGCCTTCACATTTTCGTGTTTCTGATGCCCCGAGCTCACGAGAAGGAAGTTTATTCCTACGCTTTGTGCGGATTCTGAATGCGACCACGAGTCATCACATGTGGCCTGGATTGTATCTGGGGTGAGTAGTCTAGACGCCCTAAGGCCCTCTGCAGTTCTGTATTTTATCGTTGGACTCCTATTTCCCTTTCGCAGCAAGTAGTGCCAGGCATTTAACGCCCGGTTTCGATCGCTAGAGAGCCAAGCAACTTTTGGGGCCAACAGGCCGCTCTGTGGCAGACGCTTGCGAGCCGACGTTTGCGAGCCGACGTTTGTTGGACCTTACGGGGCCTCTTCCCTCTTCATGCAGGCGCTTAATCAGAGCACAAGAAAGGACCCGTTACGGGGGTTTTTCCTCCTTGTTTGGCATGCCAACCTCGCCGTCGCCGTGCAGATCACGCTGTAACACCAGATCCGGCCGTACGAGTTTATTGGCCCAAACGCTTTGGAACCGCGTTTGCGTTTTCTCCGAGACCGAGCCCCAGAAACATATGCTGGCCACACAGCCATTTTAATGTGTGCAATTTGTAGTATTGCCGAACTGTATTGTAAAACTGTGAGTACTTAATTGTATGTAACTTATTAAATTATAGTAACCATGCGATCTGATTTATGTAAATTATTGTGATAATTATATATATGCTTTGTACTGTGATATTTTCCTGGAATTATATGATCTTTATGCCTGTAAACAGGATTGAGTTTAGTTACGGTTAATTACTGTATTTGGAGCTATCTTTCAGGAAGTGTAACTGTACGTTAGGTATTGAGTTTACAAATTCTCGCTAGAACACCTGGGTGCATTCGCTGTTATTATAAAAGTTTTTTGACGCGCTGGGCATCTTAATTTTTGTGTTCTACCATTTAATTTCTTAAAGAGCTACACGCTTCCTACCACTAAGCTGGCGGCCGGCCTCTGCACCTGAGTGTACCTTATTGTAATTTCTTTGGAAGATCGCCCAGAAAATAATTAAATTGCTAACAAAATTAAACAAAAGGAGAACATCAAGATTATTCGAAGAAATCTTCGCTGTTCGACATAAACATTGATTTTCGTTTGTTTCAACATGTTACAGAATTCCTAAGTCACATATGTTTTGTTGAATACTGTTCCTATATTACCTCTCCTTAGAAATGCTAATATTTTAGTGGATTCCTGTATTCAAATCGGCTAGTGATATCACCTCATCTATCTATAATTCTATCATGTAACCAAGCAATAGTCCTTTAGATTGTATCGTATTTTTAAAACTCTAGCTTATAATGAGGAACCTTGTATATAAAAGAAAACATATATAAAAGCTTTCGGAGCAAACACAGAGCCTCCATCAGTTGCATGTTCAAATCACATAAAATCACCAGCAATGTAGTGATTTTGGGGAAAGGTACGATTGGTCTAGCAGGTTTATTCGTGCCTTGAGAACTCCCACGTTTTCACGCCGAGGTTACCATATTTCATCCACAACCCGACCTTGATAAGAACTCCAAAGTATCCCCTAATTTTTATAGAACAGGAGGAAGTTGCTCACATTTTAAGAAACTTAATATTATCCTGTTGATTCCTTAAGTCTCCTTTGAGAAGCGGGAATGTAATTTGGAAGCAACGGAAGCCACCGTGTCATCCCTTCATAACTGTCTAGTTCAAGGGCGCAGTTCGCGTGTAGACGTCTACGAAGCAGATTCAAAACAGAGGGAAACAATTTACAGCACTTGCAAACGGCTGCTTTTAGGAGGCAGCTAATGAGGTTCTATTTGCATGTTTAATATAAATACAACAGAGTTACATATAAAAGCTGCATGAATTCCGATTAGCGCGGATCCAATATTTAGGCCAAAGGTTGACAATGACATTGCGTTTTGTTGTATAGAAAAGTAATTTCGAAGAGCCAATTCCTTTAAGAAATTAAGAAATTTGGCGGTTATTATATATTTGCTCTATACTCAAGCATAACAGGAACATTTGAGGTAAGCTTTTATTCTTGTCGATTTTTTCTGTAATAAAAAGGATTAATATTGGAGCAAGTTTTTCAATTATTGGCTTTACAAAAAATATAATAATATTCAATAGCATATCGCCGTTACAAGTTCCTATTCCAAATAAAAATTTACGATCGAATTCCGTAGCTCGTACACCCAGTAGCGGAAACAAACAGCCTTGCATAAATAACCCCGCGGAAAGGGCTGGACGACGATACGAGCACCCCCAAAGGTGAGCAACATTCGGTGAAGACCTTACCGTCATGTGTCAGCAGGAGGTTCGCCTGCAGTCGATAAGGGTCGCAAGAATATGACAAGTTCTGACGACGTAATGTCCGAACACGCCTTATTAATCTGCAGCGTTACGGCGTCGAGTCCTAGCTTCACGGAATCATCCTCACCTCACCAGGTACACGCCATATAAGCTTGAAAAAGAGTTGAGATCGTACACTTATCGACAACGCAAGAATGGACACAAAAGCGCAGCCACAGAAGTTGGCTAATGATAATCCACCCTCGAAGACACAATAACCCGTTGGCGCATCCGAAGAATGGGAAATTCCAATCATCCAGCAGACGAGTCGGGGCTCATAAATCCTTCAGCTTACGCAATGGGGCAGGAGCAAGAACCCAGAGAATTTTTCTCTCCGCTGGGCTGGCAGTGTTTTCACGGTCATCCACCAAGCGCGAACAAGTAGTCCTGTATTCACTGTTAGCACGCCAGTTCGAATTCGCGTGGTATATTCTTGTATACTTTGTCTGTTGTATTGTATATACTAAAAGTTAACTTGACTTTCTTAAATTGCTGTTGATATCCACTACGTATTTATTGTTACTATCTAAAAGGAAAAGTTATATTCTTATTTAAATACGTCATATAATATTTGTAGATATCACAAAAATAGAAGCTCTCGTTACAACTTCATACCTTCTCCCGATATCATATGAAGTGAAGGTGCTGCAGAGTATGTGGAAATACGTATTTATAGAGGACATAATGCCTTTATGTTTGTGATACAGCAAATTGTGTAGATAATTATTTATTTATAAAGCACAGAAACGTCATTTCTGAATAAAACATACAAACTTAATAGCAGATCCGCTTTAACGAAATTTTAACTCCACTACTTGTTTCAGAACTAACAACGACGGCCGCGGAAAACTACACCTTCGACATATTCGTGGATGTCGACAACCTCACGCAGGAGTACAACTTCAGCTTCTACGAGATCAACACGAATATAGAGAACCTATACAAGTTCTACATCCCGCCAATGCTGCTCTTCTGCTTGGCTTCCATAGTGATAAATATAAGAGTGCTTCTTTCCGTGCACTGGATCCGCAGGCCTCTATCGCCAACGCTTCACATAAGCCTGAGCTTAGCGGCCGCAGATGCCTGCACCTCGGCGCTGCTGGGAATAGGGTTGCTGCTAAACAGCTACCTGCCTAAAGTCTACGGAATAGAAATCGCATCGTGCTTAGTGCTTCTAACGATAGAAATGTATCGACTGAGCGGCGTCATTATCACGGTGATGCACCTGCTGGCTCTCAGCATCAACCACTATCTGGGGATCCTCAAGCCGCTGCACTACATGTCGATTATGACGACCAAGAAGACCACCGTCACGGTCATTCTGCTGTGGATAATCCCAATAGCCTTCATCAAGACGTACTTCCTGTCGGTGTCGGACGAAGAGTTCTGGACGGTGGGGTGCGGCACGCTGTCGTTCCTCTCCGAAATCAAATTCCGCCTGGTGTTTTCTTCGCTGTTTTTCATCCCACTAATCCTGATGGTGTTCTGCTACACCCACATCCTGATGCTGGTGCGGAAGCAGCAGCGCGTTTGGGCCCAACTGTCGCGAAGCGGGAGCACTCGGTATCGAGGCGTAAGATCAGCCAGGCATGGGGTCAACTCGCAGCAGCGCCAAATGGAAGGGAACGTAAAGGCTATACACACAACCCTGTTAATTTTGGGGTCGTGCATGGTAGGCTGGCTGCCGGCCGTGATCACCTACCTCGTCATCTGCCCCAAGGGCTGTCTCTACAGCGGCGAAGAGTTTGAAAGGATACGCCTGGCGAACATAAAGCTGTTCTTCTATATCTCCTGGTTGACGAATCTCCTAATTATTCTTAAAACGCTCGCGAACCCTATCATCTACTCATGCAGGATGATGGAAATCAAGGTGAGCCTATTATGTTAATTGTGACTACCACCGTTTTACACTTTGATAACATTACGATAGTCCAGAACTCGACTACCATAATTAACTTTAGACAACTTTAGTCAGTTTAAAGTTAGCAACCTACAACTTGTCGAAAATTGATTTTAGTGGATATATCTTATATTATAAGAGCCGATGCCGCCGGTCGCCGGCCGCCGGCCGTCCAGACGTAAGCAGGCGCCCGCGCACGCTGCATAAATGGCCTGCATACTAGCAAGTGGCGCGCGCGCACGAATGGCGAGACCGCATTTGTATTGTTAACGCTGGCAAGGCTGGACGTCGGCTGGCCACCAGCCTAAGCAAGCATTTTTTTGTTAACCGTTTCTTTACGCTGCGCTGGCAGGCCCAGACGTAGGCTGGCCACGAGTTCTAGTATAAATATATAAATTGACTAGTTCAAGCTTTAATCAGTTGAAACTCAAGAATCTACTTTTTGTCAGTCTTATTATTTAACCGCACTACAAAGGCACCGGCCTCTCCTATTTGAGGCATTCAGCATTAAGACCCCAAAGCCCGATTGAGAAATCACAGAAGAATCGGGACTAGATTGTTATGGTTATGGCCGTTCACCAGAAACCCAAACCAAATTTTCTAGTCTCGAACTAGAGGCTCTAAATCCAACCCCCTCCACTACTGTAACTGATGCTATAACTATTTTAGTCAATAGTCCGCGGTTAGTCAAAATTCTATTTTAATTAATTAGGTAGTAAATATTAGACTTATCGACTTTACAAATTGATAACTTAACAGTTGAACTTCGACTTTAATGGACTAGTTCAAATCGGTTGGAAGTTAAGAATTCATAACAAGTTGCAAATTGACACCTATCGATAGTTTGTAATTAGTCAAAATTCAATCTTAGTTAATTAGTTGATATTACGACCGATGAAACTTCAAAAATTAAAAACCCTCTAATCGAAATTCGACTGTAACCCGCTAGTTCGAAGTCAAGTTTAATGTGTGAGAAGTTTAGAACCTATAACTAGTTGCAAATTGAGTTCAGTCGATAGTTTACAATTAGTTAAAAGACAATTTTAATTAATTAGACGATTTCGATCGACTCCAATTACAAACCGACTAATCGAAATTCGAGTTGACAGAATAGCTCAAAGTCAACTTTAATTGGTTCACAGTTGAGAACCTATAACTAGTTCTAAATTGAGATCAGTTGATAGTCAAAAGTTTATTTGAATTAATTAATGGATATTTAACTACCAATAGGAGGCCAAAAACTAAAGACCGATTAATATAAATTTAATTTTAACCGACTACTTCAAAGTCAATAAACTTTAACCGGTTTGAAGTTAAGAACCTATAACTAGTTGCAAATTGAGTTCAGTCGATAGTTTACAATTAGTTAAAAATAATTTAATTAATTAGACAATTTTTGATCGACTACAACAATTACAAATCAACTAATCGAAATTCGAGTTAACAGACTAGCCCAAAGTCAACTTTAATTGGTTCACAGTTGAGAACCTATAACTAGTTGCAAATTGAGATCAGTTGATAGTCAAAAGTTTATTTTAATTAAATAGTGGATATAACGACCGATAAGAGCACAAAAAACCCGATTAGTATAAATTCAATTTTAACCGACTAATTCAAAGTTAATAAACTTTAACCGGTTAAAAGTTAAGAACCTATAACTAGGTGCAAATTGAGTTCAGTCGATAGTTTACAATTAGTTAAAAAACGATTTGAATTAATTAGACGATTTTCGATGGACTACAACAATTACACACCGACTAGTCGAAATTAGAGTTAACAAACTAGCTCAAAGTCACAGTTGAGAACCTATAGCTAGTTGCAAATTGAGATCTGATGATAGTCAAAAGTTTATTTTAATTAATTAGTGGATATAACGACCGCTAAGAGCACAAAAAAACTATTAATATAAATTCAATTTTTAACCGACTAATTCAAAGTCAATAAACTTTAACCGGTTAAAAGTTGAGAACCTATAAGTAGTTGCAAATTGAGATAAGTTGATAGTCAAAAGTTTATTTTAATTAATTAGTGGATATAACGACCGATAAGAGTCCAAAAATTAAAAACCGATTAATATATATTCAATTTTAACGGACCTATTCAAAGTCAATAAACTTTAACCGGTTGGAGGCTAAGAACCTATACCTAGTTGCAAAGTGACTTCAGTCGATAGTCTGTAATTAGTCAAAATTCAATTGTAATTCATTACTCTGTATTATGAGCGATAAGATCCCACAATTTAAAAACCGATTAATATAAACTGGACTCGAACCAACTAGTTCAAAGACAACTTTAATGATTAGCAGTTACGGACCTATAACTAGTACTGAATTAACTTCAGTCGATAGTTGGCAATTGTGCCAACTATATTTTAATTAATTAGTTAACTAGTTAAAATTCAGATCAGTCGATAGTTCGTAACTAGTCAACATTTATTTTATTCGATATTATAACCGATAAGACCACAAAGATTAAAAACCAAATAATTGAAATTCGACTTTAACCGTTTATAGGTTAAGAACCTGCAACTACTTGAAAATTGGCTTCACACTAAAGTCTGTAATTAGTCAAAATTCTGTTTTAATTAATAAGTGGACATTCCGACCGATAAGACCCTAGACATTCAAACCTATTAAATGATATTTGAATTGACCTGTCTGGTTCAAAGTTAACTTAAATCTGTGGGAAGCTAATAAATAACCTATAATAGTTGCAAATTGAGATCAGTCGATAGTTTTTAATTACTCAAAAAGCTATTCATTAATTAGTCGATATTACGATCAAGAAGGCCCCAAAAATAAAAGACCAACTTTAGTCGGTTTAAAGTTAAGGACTTATAACTAGTTGCAAACTGAGATCAGTCAATAGCTTGTAATTATCCAAAAATAATTCTAATAATTAGTTGATACTACCACTCCATAAATTAAAAACCAAATAATCCAAATGCGACTTCAACCGACTAGTTCAAAGTCACTTTTAATCTGTGGGAAATTGATAACCTATAACCAGTTTCAATTGAGATCAATCAGTCTGTAATTACTCAAAAGTCTATTCTATTTAATTGGTCGATATTACGATCGATAAGGCCCTAAAAATGATAGACCAACTAATCGAAATTCTACATTAGTCGACTAGTGCAAAGGCAACTAGTCGGTTGAAAGTTAATGACTTATAACTATTTGCAAATTGAGATCAGTGGATAGCTTGTAATTATTCAAAGGAATATTCTAATTAATTCGTCGATATGACCTCGTAAATTAGAAACCAAATAATAGAAATGTGTCTTCAACCGACTAGTTCAAAGTCACCGTTAATCTGTGGCAAGATGAGAACCTATAACCAGTTTCAAATTGAGATCAGTCGATAGTCTGTAATTACTCAAAAGTCCATTCTAATTAACTAGTCGATATTACGAGAATAAGACCCCCAAAAGTTAAAAAGCAAATAATTGGAATTCGATTTGAACCGGCTAGTACAAAGGCAATTTTAGCCGGTTGAAAGTTAAGCCCCTACAACTATTTGCACATTTAAATCAGTCTATAGTTTGTAATTAGTCGATATTACGATCGATAAGACTTCAGCAATTACAAACTGACTTAATAGAAATTCGTCTTTAACTGACTGCTTCAAAATCAACATTAATCAGTTGAGAGTTCAGAACCTACAACTAGTTGCACATTAACTTAGGTCGATAGTTTAGAATTAGTCAATAGTCGATTTTAATTAGTTCGTTAATATTGCAACCGAAACTAACTAATCGCCATTCGACAACCATTCAATTCAAAGTCAACTTTAATCGGTTGGAAGTTAAGAACCTATTGCCAGTTGCAAATTGTTTACTCCGTAGTTTATAATTGGTCCAACACCAATAATCGATAACTCCAATAATTAAATACCAAACTTTTCGAAATGGGATTTTAACAGACTATTCAAAGTAAACTCTGATCACCTATAATAGTTGCAAATTTAGTCGAAAGTTTGAAATTCGACAAACTCAATTTTAACTAATTAGTAGATATCGCAATCGATTGCTCCGAAAATTAAAGTCACTAATCGAAATGTAACTTCAATCGATTATCGCAACACATACGTAGACACGCACACACCCGCACACATGCACACACCCGCACGCGCACGCCCACGCACACGGTCGATAGGAATTGCAGTGGTTGACGTTATTCTTGTTGTTCATTTATTATCTGGGTTAATCTCAACCCTTACAACACATCAATATATCTACATTCTACAGACAGGTCCAAAAATCCATATTAAAAGCTCCACCAGTGTGGCTGCTCCTTAAGGGCGCTACCTTCCCAGCCGTCGACAACCTGTATAGTATTAGAAAAAAATAACTATTCTATAACTTAAAATATATTTTATCATCTATCCTACCTTTATAATATAACAAAGTTTAAGTACTGACATCCGGAGGCAGCTATTCGATACCGCTTAAAACATGTAAAATAACATATACGAAGTATGTCAATATAACATAAATAATGTGTCAACACACTCGCTGGTATCAATGCACCGTGCGGGTGGCAGCTCCTGTAGGCGATCCGAAATAGGGTCCAAACCAATCTGGGCGAAAACGCTAAAGCATCAAAATTGAGATCAGCATGCTGGGAAGGCAAACTGCGCTGTAGCCCAGCAGATAGTAAACTGGCGGGCTTATTTACAAACATATTCGAGCATCGAGCACTGCTTTGGCAATAAATTAGTTCTTATCGGTATAACTACTTGCAAGACAATGACAAGCAGCGCTGCCGTTCACAAAATTGCCCAATACGCTTACACATACCGACATAACTGACTCTACCCGCACGCGCAAAACTAGAGAAGCTCCTCTAATTGGTCAAGTCATTTTATTTTTAATGTTTATTCATGGATATTAGATAACTTAATAACCCTAAACGGATAAAAGGAGAGTAAAAGTAAAAAAGAAACAGGGAGATAACATTTTTGCGCTGTGAGTTCATTTTAGATTAAAACGGGGTAAAACGCTAGTTACTTATATTTTTTTAACACTTAGTCTACGTTTTGTGGCGTGTTTGAATAAGTTTTGTATGTTTCCGTTTGGATTATTAAAATTAAAAATCATTGCTATATTTGGATTTAAACATCGCCGGAATGTAGGTGTGTCTTTAATTTAATATTTTTTGCTTAGTATCTAATTGTTAAAAATTAAGAGCTCCCCAAATACAATTATCACGATCCGCCCCTGGCCTCCACACACCTAATATTAGTAGAAACACTGTCTGACAGTAAATTCCAGAATATTCCTAAACTCCCTGTATAATTGTTTTGCAGGAGTATAACATAACCCTAGTGCAAGTGTTTCTTTTGTGCATCAATTCTTATTCACAACTGCTCGATTAATATATTTGCAATAATAGTGTACTTTTAAGTAATTTTTAAGCAAACCCGACTCCACACCATGCCTATCGCAACGTATCAAATTATAATCATCTATTTCAATGTTTTCGGAATTAAATGATTCGCTTAATCTTGTTTCAGTCATTGCAGATCCATTGAAATCATATGATAATAGTACTTTATGTAACTAGTCCTCAAAGCAAGGCTTTAGGGGACGAGTCGTAATGTTTCCGGACGAGGCGGAGCGAAGCGCAGCCGAGTCCGTAATATGAAGATGAGTCCTCTAAAGCCATTTGAGGACGTGTTGCATACAACGTTTTTTTGTATTAGCTCTCCAAACATTATAATATGAAGTTTCAATTACTATTAACGTGGCATTATATTAGGAGGCCGCGCGAAAATGTATTTTTCGCTCCCCAAACTGGTTACTTTGGAAACTGTCTAGGATCCTCAAAATGGCCATTTAGAGGCCTTGTACTTAAAGTCGTCATGGCAACTATGTTTGAAGTCCGCTAAAAAGTTGCCCATGACGACTTTAAGTACAAGGCCTCTAAATGGCCATTTTGAGGATCCTAGACAGTTTCCAAAGTAACCAGTTTGGGGAGCGAATACAAAAAAATATTTTTAATATCATGAAAATGAGCTGGTAATGGTCGTACGTTCAAATGTGCAGATTTTAGAACTTTTAAAATATTAATCACACACAATAATAATAATAATAATAGTACTAGCAAAACCACAATAAACTATTTGCCATATGAATAAAAGGGAGCATATGCTTATACTTGCAAAATTCAAAGTAAATGCTTTAAAGGGTATGAATAAAATTGTAAGTAAATGCTTTTGCTTAAAAGTATGAAGCAAATGCTCATGATATAAAAGGATTGGCTTTAAACGTATGAATAAAGCCAACCATTTGCTTACAAGTGCGAGTATTTACTTGTGGAAAAGTGATGCTGCTATTCAGCAACATCAGAGCTGTCACTATTAGAAGTTCCGTGCGTTTTTTTTTTGAGCAAATGTTCCGGAACGGCTTAATTACAGGTAAACGACAGGTGATACAGAAAAAATGCATTTTTTAATACGCATTTATCATTTAAAGTCTTTTTACCAAGTTGCTAAATAATTTTGTTGTTTTTTAAAATTTAAGGTGATATGTAATAAAAATACCTAAATATATTTCGTCGAATATTTCAAAAACTCCAAGTCAATTTTGAAAAATTGATAGTTTTATAATTTGTTTTGCACCCCAAAATGGATTCTCCAAATTTGATCTCCAACATTTCGTATTTGGGCAACTATCAATTTTTTTTACTTTAAAAAAAAATTATTGATTCTATGACATTAGTATTTAACTTATAATTAATTAATTTTTATTCGCTTCAAATAATAAATAAAATACAGTATAACATTTCTCAGTATTTAGGAAAATGAAGTTAATGATAGTGGTCCTATTATGAAACACGAGGGTAAGATTTGACTACGCTGTGCGTCTCAAAGATCAATTTGTTTTACAAGTATATCGACAACATATATTTGCGTATTTTTTACATATCACTTTGTATGTAAGAAACTTTCTTAGAACAGAACAAGAACAGAAATTTGGTAACACTGTAAAAATATTTTAAATCGGTTTTAAAAAAAGACTTACTTCCCCCCCCCCCCCCCCTTAAAAAAAGCTAAGTACGTCCAAGCACCCTAACATATTTCATTTTTGTTCTTACCTGTTATTTTCGCCACAGTTAGATTTGAGTCTCCCTCCATTGCCTCGTATAAAGTTTTGTTCTCATGGGAGAAGTTTAATAGGCTTATTACCGGTTTTTACATCGGTCTTCTTCTTTAAACGTGTCTCCATGTTATTGATTTTTGTCATTAGTTGTCCTGTAGTTATTAACTGCCCCATAACACTTTCATATAATTCTAATATTTTTTTATCGGGTCTTCTTTTTTTTTCTTAGATGCGGGCGTCTGTGACTAACTAAGGATCTCTGGATGTTTGCTGACTTGATTTGCTACAAAGTCCAGTACCTGCACCTTACTATCACTTTCACATGCAACATCATCTTCGAATGACGACATTTTGAACACTGAATAACCGTATGTGCGCAGCAGATCCTAAACACGCAAAATTTTGTTATTCAGAAGCATGGAAATATGAGTACCTACGAATCTGCAATATTTTAGATATGAGCTTTTACTCGTTTTTATAAAGCATTTGCTTGCAAGTATAAGGTAATCATTATTCATATTGAATGAAGCAATTGCTTTTACTCCTACCTTTTGCTCTAAGCATTTGCTTTTCCTTCTGCCTTATGCTTATAAGAATTTACTTTATTTTTATTCATATGGCCCTATGTATTAGGTCAACCAACAACAATATCGCTAGATTGCAAACAATATTTACCCAGTAACTATAAATAAATGATCGATATACAAATACAAGAAACAAAAAGGAGCAAAAATTATTATAAATACGTATTTCGATGGTGGTGTGAGAGCAAACCAACATATTTTTTAACACCTATTAGGGTAATTTAAAAAATGTAAATACATAAAAATACCAAGTAACAGTGCATTAAGGCCCTGAACACACGGGATTCCGTATCCGAGATTCGGTATGCGGGATACAGAATCTGAATCTGTTCAGACACGGCGACTGAATCTCAGACGCGGGCCTTCAGGCACTTGCAGTGTCGTGCTATTATGGACCTAGCATTGCCGTTCTTTGTTTCTGTCGAATTAGTCTAGATGTGCTGTATTTAAAGTCAGGGATTGGACTCTACTAAGCTAATAAATTTTTCATTGTCAAATAATGTACGCTCTATGATCGTTGTATAGTAAGGAACGCCCTGCTTATTCGATTTAAATAGAAGTTGAAGAAAATCTGCTACGCCTATGATATGATATCATATGTTCTGGCTGGCAAAAGTAGGCGTGTCCAGGCCCTGGTACACGTGGACTCATATGCACCATATGCTCCAATGGTAAATCGGTATTCGAGATACAGAATTTGTCGCCGGCGGCCGAAAAGGAGAGATAAGGAAAATTTTTAGCCAGATACTGTATGCGTCGCTGAATGCCGTGTGAACAGCTCCATTTGAGCGCGTGTATTTTCTGTATCTGGGATTCCGTATCTCGCATACAGAATCCACGTGTGTCTAGGGTCTGGACGCGCATACTTTTGCCAGCCACAACACGCGATATCATATCATAGGCGTAGCAGATTTTCTTCACCTTGTATTTAAATCGAATAATCAGTGCGTTTGTTACTATACAAAGATCATGGAGCGAGCATTATTTGACAATGAAAAATTTGTTAGCTTAGTAGAGCCCAATCCCTGACTTTAATACAGCACATCTAGACTAATTCGACAGAAACAAAGAACAGCAATGCTAGGTCCATAACAGCACGGCACTGCAAGTGACTGAAGGCCCGCGTCTGAGATTCAGTCGCCGTGTTTGAACAGACTGAGATTCTGTATCCCGCATACCGAATCTCGGATACGGAATCCCGTGTGTTCAGGGCCTAATTCTGAGCTACAAAAATAACCCAAAAAGCATACAAAAAATGAAAGTACCTGAAAGAAATGTGATTACCCACATGTTTTGATAAACTAACCGCCTGCACCAGGTATTTTATATACGTTGCCGGTTTGAAGACACGATGACCTCTAATTTTTAGCTCATTTGTTTTGTAACATAGCAACATAGCTACATGGTTATTCGTTTTTTTGTTCCATCGTTAAAAATTGCAATTATATTAGCATCATGACTCCAAATTTTCTATTTCCCTAACAACCCCAACACCAGTTTGAAAAGCTTATATTTTTTTTGTAAAATCTTCGCCATTTGAGAAATTGGTTTCCTTGAACAAATTTATTTGACAATATTTGTGTCTTCATACGGTAACTGACGAATTTTACTATGATAGCCCGTGGTGTCCATCTTCTTTTCCGGCAAACACGAAGTGCTCGTTCGAGATGATCAGTAGGGTAAGGACAGATTAAATGATAACACAATAAATTCACAAAACTGCAATGACTGTCCAAACCAAACCTTGATTTAAAAAGTATAAAATATATGTAAACTTACAACAGTGTTATAAAATTTGGATATCTCTGCAGAATTTGCGACTGTTCAGTGGACTAGGCAACGCGTGGCTATCATTATATGTACAGTATTAGAGCAATCATGCCATAACTTGATCGGCTACACCACATTTTTTTATTCATTTTCTAATTTACATGCTGATCACTCCATAATAACATATTTGTTTACATAAACATGTCTGCACTAATTAATTTACATTTACGTGTTCATCGATGCAGTTCAGAATGGATATTTCTAGAGAGAAAAAGTCCAGCAATCGCAAGAAATAAAACTATTAAAGGTGAATTTGCAAACAAATCTAGCTCCCGAAAGGAAACTTGAAGTAAAAATAAATTAGTTACAATAATTAACAACCCCTACAGTGCTTGCGCCAAGTCAGGCAACGTAATTACCCCTCTTAGCAGCGAATGCTGAGATTACGAGTCATTATAAATGCTCAAGATAAGCTAGAAAAATATTTTAATTCCCTTATAAAAGCTCCCACCAAACAGGCAGCCGCTTATAAAGAGAATGCGAGGATCTTAAAATCACGGACCTTCGGGCGAATTTCCTCCAGGTTCCTAGGTTATGTAACCCCTACATAGTTGCTACCTCGTAAACCAATACAATTTTCGGATTTGTACGACCACAGCCGAAATGGAAAATACAATATGAAAATAAGCCGCCAATTGGAGCTTCTCTGCTCTGTTCTTTAATATCGTGCTTGTGGAACAAATTCCATCGCGTCCAGGGAACGGTGGCAATTTGTTGCAGCAACAATAAATTCGGAATTCTGTTCCAAAACTTTTATCTCCTGCTCGGCTCGCGTGCGGTGCTGATAGAATGCGATTCAATCCCACCCCAGACGGGGCCAGATAAAACTTCCAAAACTATAATACACTGCGAGGGAGAGAATGCGGTCGATCTGATTGCCACCGATTTCAGCGCTTTTTAAATTAAGCTTTGTGGCGTTTCGATTCAGTATTTATACATGATGTACCGATGTCCCATATTAACAAATAATCGAATCCTTTTAGGTTTTGTTGTCGCCGTCATGCTTGTTATTTGTTATAGACAAGGTCTAGGCATGAAAAGTACCAGGTACCTTACACAACCACTGGTATGGTCATATGGTCTTACTAAAACTTTGCCGAAACGGAGTATTAACCCTAGCAATCTATAATTACTGATCACCAGCAGGACAGAAAACACAAGCAACGCATAAAAATATAAATCTATGTTGAGAACGATTGTACTTGGCACAACAATTTAGCAATAAATCTTCTCTAAATCTTCAACGATGCTTCCAGACGGGTTATGTGACGCCCAACTCTCCAGCGACGCCTACAATCTGCTCGGGCACCAGCTCGCAAAGCACGCGACTTGATTATTGCAAAGGCAAAACCTTAACGAGGCATTTAATCTAGTCAGCACCTGCTCATAAGACGCCAGGCCGTAACTCAATGCGGACAATAGACCGCGGGACATTTCCCAGCAGTAAAGCTAGAAACTCCAGTCTCCAGATCGTAAGCGCAACAGATCCGGAAGCGCTCGGGTGAAAATAACAGACACCGGGAGTGAAGTTGCCAAACTCTCTACGGGGAACACGAGGACAAATGTCCAAACGAAACAACGAGTATAAGACCATAGGTCGAATGCGGGCTGAAAGCGGCGTCTTAACTACACCAGCAACAACCGACAGAATGTATGAGCGCCTGCAGCGATGGAACGGTCGAAACGAGAAACACGGCGCAAAAAACGTAGTTTGGAATGGATAAGATAAGCCAAAGCTAGATGACGAGAATGTCAGGAGGCCTATATCTAGTAGTGAGTGTTGTAAATAGCTAGTAAGAAAAAGAAAAACGATTCGGTGTATTTGAAATGGCCCTAGAGAAACAAACAGTTATATATTCTTTCAGTTGATTGAAAACTGATACTGTGGCCATAAGTTCATATCAGTCGTTGATTAACGCACTCCAGAGGCTTATACCTTACCCGTTAGCAAACATTTCATCTAATACTTATATAACATAATAAATACATCCTCTTTCTGTTTCAGGAAGGGACCCGGCGAATGCACGCAGCTTTCTCCCGCACCTGGCGAGGGTCTCAGAGAACCGAGGAGAGGTACGTGTCGGAGTCCCAGCGATCCCAGAACGCGTTTGGAGGCTCCGTACGAGTTGGCGTCACGGCCGTGTGCAGATTAAACGGGAACATAAGCCATCGAAGCATCGGCCGATCGGAGTTGGCGAACACCCTGCTGTAGCGACTAGGAATCGTCCTCTAATACCAATTCGCCGTTTGAGCTAAAGAAACTCGCACAAGTTTACAGAACATTATTTACTGTAAAAATACTAAAGTTAGCCCTATTTTTGCATTTTTAATACGATGTGTAGTAGTTGTAGTGAGTGGTGGATGTTGATTGAGGCTTACTGTAATGTTTAACACAGCTTCCATTAACCACAGCTGTAGCGCAGAAAAAGGACTAAGCGGCGAGAATTTCGACCACCTGTGGCACTAATTGAAACAAGTGCTGCTTAGCTACTTCATATTAAATACTATAAAGGTATTTTGAAAATGTGTTAAGCATTCGCCCATACTTTATAACATCAATGCTGAATTACTACAAAGCACTATGTAGTGTTCACTAAATGGAACAAATGTATAGAAATAGTCCCAAATCCATGGTTGTATTAAAAGAACAGTATAGGAATTCGACCCCAAAAGTTCTACTTGCATAAAATATAAATAGGTGTGGCTGTTTCATGTAAAAACCAATATCGAAGAACTTTACTTTTGATATCCAAAGGCTGTGGTTAAGAAATAAAAACTGCCATGAAAGATCAGCTCTAGTAAGCTATTTTCAGTTAATTTTATTCGAATAATCAATAGACAGACGAAATTAATTGAACTTCTTCCTTACTAAAAAATTGGCTCTGCTATTTTCTTTTAGACACTCCCTTCATACGAATAGCTCTCAGACCCTAACATTACGGAAATTCAAGGATAGTAACACACCCATTTTGCGAATAAACAGACTTAAATAATTTAAAGTCGTAGAAGCATTAGCTTTGTTGGGAAAATACGCTTAATAACATATTAGTGTTACATAGAAAAAGACCCAAACCTTTTCACATCTGTAAAAAACCGCAACCCTCAAGTTAAGAGTTCGCACAAACTGCCATAGAAAATTGAATCGGCAACTGTTATCTCCTCGCACTTCGTTTTACTACACGTTTACGAACCAACAGTTGCTCATAAGGGGCGCTCATGTGCTTAAATGGGTCTAAAGTATGCCTGTAATCGTATAAATGTTATTTGTACAGCAGAGCGCGTGAATGTTCACAATGTATATAGCGTTTCCTGCACGCATTTTCGGATAATGTCAGAAAGGCAACGTGAACTTTCTTTTCTTTTTTAGAGAAACGTTGGTCGTAAGCCGAATACCATCTATAGCATCAACAGAGACGCTTTAATGGAATAAATGACTTGAAACAGTGATTTTCATGACATAAAAGGGCCAGTGATAACTCAGCAAAGCTGTATCAATTGCCGAGTCTTTCAATTACAATCTTTAAAAATATACAAAACAACTTCTTAGTTCTGTCTTTACCTCCTATTTATATGGCCATGTTCTGGAAACATTAAAATCTGTTGCGGAATTCAAATGCTCGAGTTCTAATGCTACACTGAAATACACAGGTCGCTTATAATTTTGAAACTTGAAAATGGGGATTTCATGAATGAAAGATATGTGTCATATATTTCTTTTAAGATTGTCAGGAGTTCTAGATCTAGTAGTTTAATATTTGGCGATCTCACGCACCAGAATAAATCGTCAATAATAAAAGCACTCCTGATTCTGTTCGAGTCAGCTCAGAATAATTCTGAAGTTGTCCAGTCGAACCATTGGTAGGTTCTTCAGCCAAGAAGACCTCGTCTTCCTTGGATCCTCCCTTGAATAATCAAATGGGGCAGTTCAGTCCCCATTATTCTCAGAGCAGTTTAGTTCTGTAGGCGGTCCGTGTAACTAATCCTCAGCATGCGTCGTTATGTTCACATTTCGACGCCCAAATTTCCTCAGTATCTCCTCCTAGTCAAGATCGGTTCTATTTCATGGCGTTGCACTGATATGTAGTCGAGTTCTGAGGTTCCGGCTAGGATCGTGGCTTCGTGCAAAAACAGACTTCCCCAAATGACTCCCAGTTCTCGCTGATGTTCTGAGATACTGGATTCCATTGCTGCGTTCGGAATCTTCACGGTACGCTTGTACACCGTGGGTCAGGATCAATTCATTGCAGACTACAAACGTTTTCATCCGTAACATGCGTTGGTCACTGCATCCAAAAGTCTGTAGTACCTTCAGGTTATCTGCGACAAGAACCACATCGTGGATGCACCTAAAATACCGTTGACACGAACGCCGTTGGGCATCACTCCGCATCGTTTACGGCCTCTTCGAATGTTTGCTCTGGGTAGTTTTTGAAAAGCAACAACCATAGAATACACCATTGTCTCACGTCGACATGCAGTTCGTAGGGTGTCTACCCATCCATATATTGGTTTTTCGTTGCTAGTACAGATTGACGATGAAACGCAGGTCTTATGTCGACCAGCTCGATTTTGCGCAAAACCTTCAACATCTTTTCATGGCAACAAACGCTTTCTCTAAATCAATACAGCAGAGCTCACAGTTCACGTTGCGATATCGCTTCCAATACGGAAGCCGTATCGTACGTCACCTTTTCATCGATTTTCCTAAATATTCTCATGTGGCTGATAATACTGATTACCCATAAATTACCACAGACCTTAATATTGGGGTTCTTGTAGAAAATTAGACAAGTACATCTTAGCTCACTGTTGTTGTTACTGAGTCATGTTACTGCAATGTTCCCCTTTTCCTCAAACAGCTTCAGCGTCTCTGCAGATATTTCAATAGCTTCTACTGCTTTGCCACTTTTGATCCCCGTCACCTTCTTTACCATCTTGTGTAGATGGAACGGATAGTGCCGTTTTTCTAACTCTTCTATCTTCGCGTACTTCATCGCACGCAACTCTGTCTTTGATTGGCTAACCATCATCGTCATTTCTAGGTTGATCTTTCAGTATGAAGTTTCGTTGTGGTTCCTTCTACTCGCGCCTTCGCTCTCACTTTCTTTATTCTTACCCATTCGGTTTCAAGAACACAAAAGTGGGGACGTTACACTGATAGCCAATATTTGGAGGTTTCTCCATATCTCCTCAGTTGTCTCTCCTCTTACGGAACGTTTTTAGCTGTTTCTTCCTGCGTTATGTAAGGATAATAGTTTCCCTAGTTTTGCGTCACTGCGTGAAATCAACCATTGAAGGAACAGCTTCGGCTTCTGTATATCTTATACATCGATGACATCCTAACTAGAAGATATAGTTTTCAGTACATTTTAGTGTACCGTTGCCAACTTTTCAAGGTTAATACGACTAATGTGACAGATCTGAAAGGACATTAACAATATAGAAGGCTATATATCAATGACTTTGATTTAATATTCGGCAACAGACAGGTTTTACTCAACGCGTCTTATTGCAATCTCATATCTCGATCTGATCTACAATGATAACACAAGAAAGATCCATATCTATCTCTTCCACGCCGCTCCCCATTAACCTGACATATTATAAACACCCCCGCTCAGTTTGGTAACAAAACTGTTCCAAATCCAAACCGTTTACCCAATTTTCTGACCGAAATATGTTTGCTTTCCGCTGCTTACTGCGAGGCTAATGAAAACTTGCATTAGCGGAAATTGCTTTCGTTTTTGCGGTTTGCTCGAGCCCAAGCACGACCCAATCTAATGCGAGTTGGGGGACATTTTCCAACCAGCTCTCGAGCACCCCAAGTCCGATTATTAGCTTTGGCCGATAATTCGCTGAGTGTTGTTGGTATTCCCAGACAATCGTAGGATAAGAAGCGAAAGGTTTAAGGAAGGTTAAATGTTTTTGAAGGCGTGATAGTCGCTGTAGCATAACGAAATCGCTCTGATGGCAGTCTGGCTACGAATACAAAGCTTTAACGGTAACGATGTACATAATTTAAGCTCTAGCGTTAAGCTTCGAAATGAAAATATTATTTTGTACGTTTTACTCTTGGAAGTTGTAAATATTAACAATAAAGTGTGGTCTCAATTAGAGGTTTCATTTTCACCCCCTTTTAAGAAGCAGCGTATTGAAAATGCTAATATACCTCATTCCCACTGTTTTAACTGTAAACGGTTTTTGTACAGAAAGGATAGCAGTCTATTCCAGGACGAATGAAAATCACGAGGACTGAAGAGATTCTAAGCAGCTTAGAGATTTAGTACCTCCCACGGGACGTTTGTGTTTTTAACCTTTCACCTTCCACAAACGAATCCTAAATCCGCAACGGCTTTCTGAATAAAAATTAAAACAGATTCTCTTACGGTACCCTAAATATTTTGGACTAAAATTTATAAAATTGCATTTTCAGCCTATACACGTTTTCATACTGCATTCGTTTCGGATTTCGGCTTTCACATAATAAACTTTTGTAAATACCAGGTGGCCACTCTCAAAGTTAAACATAGGCAATCAACATTCTGCATTCGATTTCTAGGTGCTTGCCATTATTTTTATACTACATCGGTAAATATTATTATTAGTATCATTTTATGAATAAAACACTGCTGGAGCCTGTGGTTCGAAAATATCACAAATTCGTTAAAACGCCTCACCACAAATATATTTAACAACTGCTAAATACGTATTTCGACAGCCACGCTGTCATCATCGGTAGCTAAGAAAACTTACAAAGCGAAAAGGCGACGTGTTCGCGACCAAATCGCAAATGGAAGTGGACGAGCGCGCGCATGTTACATCTATTAATACTGTCTGACCCAGAGGCGTGGCCGAAGGCCAATGAACTTGGCCAACGTCAATTTAATTTCAACAAATGATATAAGATTGAAGACGGGATTGGTCCAGCATCTTTGTTCAAAAGTTTATTATCTCGGTTCTTAAAAATGGCTAAGCTTTCAAAAGAATTTAGTTGTTTTGTTGAAGTTAAAGATTTTACAATTTTTAGGTCGTCCTCTTTAATACTATGACCTGTTTCTTTTGAAAGCTTAGCCATTTTTAAGAACCGAGATAATAAACTTTTGAACAAAGATGCTGGACCAATCCCGTCTTCAGTCTTATATCATTTGTTGATATTAAATTGACGTTGGCCAAGTTCATTGGCCTTCGGCCACGCCTCTGGGTCAGACAGTATAAATAAATGTAACATGCGCGCGCTCCATTTGCGATTTGGTCGCGAACACGTCGCCTTTTCGCTGTGTAAGTTTTCTTAGCTACCGATGATGACAGCGTGGCTGTCGAAATACGTATTTAGCAGTTGTTAAATATATTTGTGGTGAGGGGTTTTAACGAATTTGTGATCATTTTATGTGTAAAAATGTTATTTTTCTATTTACGCGATTGCCTTTCTATAAGTTAAATTGGCAAGAACCAGTCAAAAAAACGTTCAAGATAATGTTGAATGCTTATGTTCAAGGTTGAGAATGAACACCCGATATAATCAGATCGTAATAACAACAATCAATACGCCAATGTCCTGCACTAAGAGAATAATAATTAAAAAATGTTACACGTGTAACAGTGACTGGGGTTTAGCCCCTCACATGGTAGCGTTAAATTTGAACAAAACGTCTCGTACGCCTTAACATTTAAATAATAATTTGCCCTTTGCGTTTACTTTGCTAGCTCAGTGTATATATGAAACCCCCGTATACCCCAGTCGTGGTTGCGAAGTGTAAATTTTTGCTAAAATAGGGGATTCCCCAGTGTTGTCGGGCTGTAACTGACTTCAAATAATAAAACCTATAAAAACGGAAAGAAAATTAAAGATAACTAGAATTAGCTCCTAGTAAATCCTACTTGCGAGATAGCTGGGGCTACTCGCATTTACGTACCAAATATACAACTTAAAATATCATTAAAAATAACGTTGAAATAATTATCTTTTTACAACACGCAAAACTCAAAATCTCACAAAACATGGTCCTGAGTTGAAGCCGGCCCTGGGCGCGCTTGCGTACACGAAAAACGGGCGCGATTTACACACGTAAAGAGATTCCTTCAGGGCGATTCTAATACCACGAAAGCGATTGCTTATCGCTTTTAAATTGAAAACATTTTACCGGAATCAGGCCCTAACTTGCTGTGTCGCATTCGGATTTAGCCCTGGATTACGTCATTCAAACTTAGCTGGCGTGAGGCATCGAAATTAACCACACTGGAATTCGACGGGTAAAAGTCCTGGACTCTGGCGGAAGCGACGTTTGGCCATCTGACGCCACGAATTATTTGGAATGTCTTAAAAACACCCTTTGAATGTCGTATTCAGCGTACTTACTTTGTACACTTACAAAACTAGTCTGAGGGAACGCAACCGCTATTTGATGCACTTGAAACTTACGCAACACACTTTAAATACAATAGAAAGGCTTCAACCGCTTCCAATGTATTTCGCCTTTGGACGATTTTCGCTCAACACACGTAAGCATGAGTCGCAAGCACGTCCGCCCTCAATCTTGTACGGCTCGCAACTATTATTTACCTCGTTAAATCTCCATGAGTTGAAACTCCCTTCACACACCGCTGCAGAATCCCAAGTTATGTTTTCGCAGCACCCGCAACATTTTGCTTTATATTTCGTTCAACGTGCAGGATCGGCTTTACGAACTTTCGCTTATATTAAATACACTGCTTAAATCTAACGCACCATAAAATACATATAAAAAATGCAAGTTGGCTCTTGCATTTGAGTATGAAAATAAGCACAACAGGCGGGGAATTCAAGTGCCGTTTTACATGTACACTTTGCCTTCAATATTTTGTATGAATCGTCCTGCTGAAATGTTCTGAAGAATAATGCACCTGAAGAAAAACGAACTTTGTTATTTTTTACAACCACCACACGAGTTGCACGGGCGTGCAGTAAGCACGAAAACTATAAAAAAAAATTAAGTCGATGGCGCAACCTAAACAGAAAAAAACTAAAAGAAAAGGAACTGAATAAATTAAGCCATACAATTGGGGGAGCCATTGACCAGCCGAGGTGCCATAACAGCCACATCTCATCGTGTCTTGAGTTATTTCCAAATTTTCCAGTGGAAAATTACTGTAAACATTTTCACACTTTTAAATTCAGAAAAATATTGGTGGAGTAAAGAATATTTATCGTAGTGGATATTCCCATATAAAAATTAAAATTTGAAATTGATTTTACAGACATTTCCCGAAGGTTCATTGTTCTATAAGCTATGAATGTACAAATATTTGGATAAATGCATATACATTTTAGCAGATCAGGTTTCATTTTTCCACAACATAAACGCCCGTTTAAAGTATTATTGCACACGTAAAACTCTTTGTGCTGCATAAATTACAATAAAACCTCCGCTCAAAAGCAAAATAATTCACAAAGAATAAATATTGAAAAATGCACCGCTCCGAAATAATCCCAACGTGCAGTTTACCTACGCTCTGCTGAACTTTCGCATAAAATTAATGTACGCGCACGAACACTACAGCAGCTACATTCCAGCTCAACGATGCGGTTCAGTGATATATTGTAATGCAATTCGCGATAAAAAAAAATACAATCATTTTTAAAATCTTGTTAACTGTCATTTGGAAGCTTACACGTCCAAATATACTGTTATTGTTTAAATATTAATGTTAAATCCCAACTCTCAAGAGTAATGTTAACCCATTTAACATCTGACATAAAGATATTATTACCCCCCACTCATACAGATAATGGTAGAGAGTGCATTACGACTACAGTGATAAACTGATACTTCTATCTAGCACAGTTCCAGAAATTTAAAAGCATGTTTTTTACTGTTAAACTCCTGTTTATTGGCTCTCGATAGCGGGCGTAAAATGGCTTTTTTCTACGGTCACCTTTAAAACTGACTATTAAGCGCTTACTGTCAATGCGAAAAGTCAGCGATTCACACATTTTTTTCCCTAGTAACCATTTTAGCATCGCAACCACGTAAACAATCTCTTAATGAAATAATCGCGTCACTTCATTTTACTTTACGCATCGCCATGGCTAACCTGATTATTAATTTAATTCGTCATTTTTCTGGAACTGGCTAAAATTATTGACAATTGCATCACGGTGCCTCCATTATGACGCAACAGATTTATTGAGTTTGTGAGTTTTTGTGAAGTTGAAGATGGAATCTGAAGGTAATTGCACCCCGCCTGAAGTATTTGAAGCGACCCAGACAGCAACCAACGAGTGTTGTTGCCGGCCAAATCGCGCGGCCTTTATGAACGGCGGTACAACGACTTCATCAAATGGTGTGTATCGAAATTTCAATTATTTAACAATTTTGTTATTTATTTAGGACCGTAGAAAAAATTTAGTATGTATTTCGAGTGTAAAGAGCCAGTTTGGTATTCGGTTGCTTTTTCGCGCCTCGCTGCCGCTCGGCACGAAACTCGCATCCTCATACCAAAATGGCTCTCTTTACACACTAAATACATAAATACCTATTATGGCCCTAGGGCATATAAAGTTACTAACTATTATAACAAGCACCAACAATGTAGTATAGCGACACCAACAATCTGCATAGTAATCATAACGCAGTAGTCAGTAGCCAGAATACTGCATCCTCGAATTTCTTGCATTTTGAGGACTAAAATGAAATAAAACGTTGTATGTACAGCTGATTGCAAATAAAACTGGGACAAGTCTTGAGACTTCTTTTTGAGTTTTTAATAACGTGTGAAACTGGCTCGAAATTATATTTCCGTAGGTGCCTACATAAAATATTATTAAATACAGAAGCATAAGAAAATGAAGCATAATCACGAGTATTTAATACTTAATTGTACGCCCTATTTCAGATTACATATTAGCTGTCCCAGTTTTATTTGCAATCAGCTGTACCACGTGACTAATCACGATTATTGCTCTAGGGACATTTAATGCTTTCCGCTTCGCGTCGCGCTTTAGACATTCCCTTGTGCTATAATCTATTGATTATGCCCTTAACACATAAATAATTATTAAAAATCTCCAATCTTGTGTTTTTATTTAGATCTTTTTGATTTATTATTAAACACAAATAATGACTTATGGCCGACTCAGTATATTACCTACCTAGGTTCGTAGGTATCATATTTGTGGCCAATAATGCAGCTTTCTAACCACATGAGACCACGAAAATAATACGGAACGTAGTGACGTACACTATTTTTTAACTCCTTACTAAAACTATCGAGAAAAAAATGGTCATAGTAGGTGTATAAGATCGTTACTATACCAATATTCAAAAATGAGCAATAACGTTTTGACGTTTGGTTGTTCTGAGGTCATGGTTGAGCATATTTCTACTTGCCGCCCTCGGGTAGAAAGCTTCGCTAAGAAATAAGCAACAACAATCAGCAGAATCTATGCTGTGAATAACCGACATATTAGCAAAAGACAAAAGAAGACACCGGATGTTATCGATTTCTGCATAACCAAAAGACGGGTAGGGAACTATGTCGACCTACAGATTATCTTACGTAAAATCACCTAAATAAGTCCATTCAATAAACAGCTTTTGAAATAACGCCGTTGCAAGATGCGGTAATAAATAAAGAAAAAATTCCAAACTGTACAAAGGAAAAGGTTCAAAATATTTTAAAAAGAAAGTGATGCAACGGTTATTTGCCACGGTGACCAAAGAAATAAACAGATGCACTTGAACGTTTACGCATCTGTTTCGTTCTCTGTGACAACCTAGTTACTTGGTATTTAAATAGACTAATCCTGAGAAAGCCAGCTTTAACAGGTACCCTTGACGCACTTAGTCCACCTACCGCGTGACGTCAATACATTGCAACTATCTTGCTTACGCAATAAAAGGTGGTGAAATTTGCCAATTATAACCAATGTATGTCTAAATTGAGTTTTTTATTTTACCTTTTACCTTCTAAATATTTTTTCCAAATAAAAAAAAATTTAATTTGATTTATACAGCCTTTTCTACATTGGATAATTCCACCGGACTAGAAATTTGTACAAGAAAGAAGTATTCAAGAACCATAGAGACACCTAAAAAAGTAGATTTATATTGTGTCACACGATTTCTCAAAGGATTTCACAAGATTTGACACCATATCCAACAGCAACTCTTAAAATCCAAGCACATCTACATCAGATTCTGAAGTGACTCGAAGAGCGGCTCTTAGGACTTATACTAGAGAATCTACAGATTCAACGAATATATTAAAATTCAATATAACCAAAAGTAGCTCCGGCTAAGCTGCTCGTGGTCGACCTCCGTTAACCTTCGCTTCGGGTCATCATAACTTAATACACTTATCCTTTTATTTCTGCGTTTATCCCAGCAATTTGTTGCGGTTCGTTTTTTGAAGTAACAGTAGCGCACCCTATGAACGCAAAGTTCTAACGTTTACAGTATTTCGCCATATGGTAACGGGATTTTGATCCGACAGGCTCCGTTGGCGTCGCCTGCTTTGAAACGCAGAAAAAAGCTGCGTGTGCTTCAACACGCTGAGGCAAGCATCCAATTTAAAGTTTCCATTCTATGAGAGCGACGAAGTGTTGTAGGAATAAAAAGAAATGACTATAAGCAAAGCCATGGAGAAATGTAGGCAAGGAGGGTAGACCAACGCCGAATTTGAAGGGTAGTGGCGCACTTGTGCGCTACACGTGGAGGAAAACAGACGGAAAAAGTTTTCGGGAGTGCGAAATTTCTTTGGGCTGCCGCCTGGAAATTGTAATGCGAGGAAATGTTTGACTTCTTCGATGTCGTATTGGCAGTTAGCCATTCATTTGCACTTCGGAAGTCCGGATATAAATTACACATCCCTTCTTCAGTCTCTTTTAATTATTATACCTCGTGTGCATTTTTCACGTAGGCGGATTTAAACGGCGGCCTGTTTAAGTCTGTACAAATCCGGAACCCCGAATTCGATTTGGTTATTTCTAAAATCGCCTACGGAAGGGATGCTACATTGCTCTTACCTGCATTTATTCATCTGCAAGCCACCCCCAGCTGCTATTTGGGTCTGCTACTTCAGTTAAAGCTCAAAATTTGGGAGAAATCCATCTCTCTTAGAATCTCCTTAAGATCAACTTTCTCGACCTAAAGTACCTGTACTACATTTTACAGTGCTTCACCGAGATGAGTTTTCCCCAGTGACGTTTATGAATTAGGGAGCACTCGGTCAAGCATTTATGGACTTGATTTAACGTAATTTTTAGTTCTTTTAATTTTATGGTGCTTATTGCGGTGCCATGATTCAATTTAAATTCGTAATACCAGTATCATGTTCCACGTGTAGCCCACGTATTATATTGTTGGTATATATTTAACCATACAAAATCATGTTTTAATAGCAGAATTTGAAGGTCAGTAAATTACTAGTGAACAATAAATGAAATAATTGCCCCTACCTACTTTTCAAGAAAAAGGGGAGGGGATATTCCAAGAACAATGTCAACCTGATCACACACCCTAACCTCAACCCAACTAAATTAATAATATAAAAATAAGCCTTGATTTTAATAGCAGACAAATGTTGATAAAAGCGGGATAGCTGTCGTCAAACCACAACATTTAAAATTTTTATACTATAATTAAGTAAGTGAAACCTTTTAAATAATCTTCTTAATTACATTTAAATAAATTTCACCAATGGCGCTATACAATTATTCTATACAACTAATGGAACAGTTTAAATAATTGAAGAAAATTGAACGAATATGATTATATTTTAACAGGAATATAATAGACGAGATCTTGTATACTGGTTAAATACGACGATATCTTATATATCTATTATTCGTTTGCAGTGTTGTTTACTGGTCCTATTTAAGTTATCGGAATCCATTGATAATTAACAGCTTCAATTTTTTCAGTTGTTTTATATGCTGCATGTACTTGCATTAACAGTTTACATTTCCTGTTATGTAGCCCCACTCATTTAAAAGTGTAATAGATCTCATTTGTTAAGCTACATTTTTGTTGCTTTGAGTAAAAGTACAATACGTTTAAGCAATAAGAGAGCGCGCTCTTTAAGAGCTATTGACTGGATAGTTGTTAAAAAATTGTAAAAAAGTTGAACTCCAACAGCAAAAGCAATTAGGCCTTTAATTGAAAAGAAATGAAGTATCATTTGCATCAGAGCCCACTGCTTCGACCGTGAATGAAATAGAGCCATACACCTACGAGTTGAATTTCACGGTGGCGCCTTGGCATTTAGCGTAATTTTCACTGTCCTAAGACAAAACTTTGCAAGCAACGTCAACTCTGACCTTCTGGTGAGATAGCTGAGGGCAATCGGAGCCTTAATACAGTTGCTTCCCAAAACAAACCAACCTGTAGTAAGTGTGACGCTGATTATGAAATTAGGAAAGAATGTATTATGAAAGTTACAAGAACAGTGTAAAACTATTTTAATCTTACTTCATACATATCGAGTTCGTTACTTCAGGGAAGATCGCCAGAAAAACAGAGAGTCAAAAATTTAATATATCGTCTTCCTAGTAGTTTAAGTATGAATGCATCCACAATTGACGGTTTTGATACGCTCTGATTGCTAATATGTTATTTTACATGTAACATGGTCTAGCAGAACTATAAAACATACGCTACATCTGCTTAAATATGGACATTATCCAAATAGCGACTTCCGTTTATTTCATTGTCTTCTAAACCAGCATCAAAATGGTCTATGTGATAATAAAATAAAATAAATTATAGCTGTTATCATGAAGAAATAGAGTCAAAAAATATTTTCAAAGTAAATACTCATAATACTAAACTATACAGTGATCGGCAAAAATTTGGGATCAAATGGGAAACTGTGTTATATAGTTTTTCGGAAAATCAAAACCCTGGCGATCGGTGGTGGTTGAAAAAGGTAAAACTTTAGAATAAGGACCTGCCTACTGCGCATGATCAATAATCGAACTATCAGGAATGAATATGATCAGCGGTTCGAAAACAATCTGATCGGGCATTAAACTTATAAAATAAGCAAAGGCTGCAACTAACCTAAACGATATAGGACGATACACAGCATCTCATGGGTCAAGAAAAACATACCGCACATTGTTGGTGGCTTGTTTGCAACCACTGCAAACGAATTGGCGCGAATTCAGCTGAGCCCTACTGCCCAATAAGACGGTTCACTAGCGCACATGCGCAATAAGAAGGACCTCTTACTTAAAGTTGGGCCTCGAAAAACATTACAATTAGGCCAAACAAAAGTTGTCACGTGACTTCCGTTAACTGTCAAATTATTACATTTTTTGAAAATAATTCCGAAAGAAGCATTTACTAGCTAAGATAGAGAAAAGCCAAGGGCGTAGCCAGGATTCCAGTTAGAGGGGGGCATAAATTTAATTACCCAATCAACTACTACTATTATTATAGTTTTTTTTTAATTTTTTACAAATTACAAAAAATATAAGTTGAAACATCACTTTCCGCAAATCTGCTGCGGATCGTATCTTATTTTTTTTAAATTTTGTAGAATGTGAATTGCAACAATGATTATAAATCAACTGCCTTTTGCTCTTTATAAATGTTTAGGGGTGGGCAACTGCCCACCCCTGCCCCTCCCTGGCTACGCCCATGGAGAAAACTCACCAAAAAAGTTGTTTAAGATGCGATTTTATATCTAAATACAAAATTTTGACCCAAAAAAATTATACATTTTTAGAACACGTAAACTAAATAAAGAAAAATCTCGTCATTTAGACAACTGCAAAGGCAGATTTACAGGATTTTTGTAAAAGTAATTCACTGACAGGGTTAGACTAGAGTTTGTAGATGTCGTTTACATAGATATTGTTACGATCCTGAGGGCCGAGGGATGGATGAGTCGGCAGCCTTGGCGATTAATACGCGAGCGTTCCAGAACTTCTTGAAGCAGCTGCGGAAATATGAGTCACAGCGGTCGAATGCTCCGGAAGCGCCCTTACAGCCAGGTGCAACGGATCATTCACCCTTTCAGGGACGCGCTCGAGGGCAACAAACGCGGATGCGTCATGCGGTTCCTAGAAAGGTCGAGCGAACTCGCGATTAGTCTAGCATCAGAGCGCCGAGCCCCAGATAAATAAACCGCGTAAACATATAAATAATAGAAATAAATAACCATATACAGTGTGGTCCATTAAGTGTGCAACAAATGGGACATTTTTTTATTAGTTGTAAAACCGAAATTTAAATACCGTTCGATAACCATATCATATGCCCTTAGAATGGCTTCACGTCAAACAATATACAGGGCAAAAAATATGTAATTCGTTCAAGAATAAAGTTACCTTATTTAAAAAAATATAGCAAAATTTTATTGAGAAAAGTTGTTTAGAATCAAAAGCTATGCTCAAATACAAAGTCACGGCCTCCTATTCGAATTTTGATTCTTTTTTTGTAAAATTTTGTATTATCCCCGTATGATACATATTTTTATTATTCTGATTTTATTAAGAGTTTTTCATATGTAAATTATTATTAGTAAAGCATTTGCTTGTTAAAAAGAATATTTGCGAAATTCTAAAGTTCTGTTAAATATCGTTGCAACAAACATGAAGTGGACGCTTACCTAAAAAAATATAAATCCAAGTAAATTTTACAAATACGCTTCAAGTTGCTAAAAGTTATTTAAAAGGGATGTGGTTGTGGCTACTTTAAATACATATAAAATCAAAATAATAAAAATATGTATAATACGGGGGTAATACAAAATTTTCCAAAAAAGGATCAAAATTCGAATAGGAGGCCGTGACTTTGTATTTGAGGATAACTTTTAATTCTAAACAACTTTTCTCAATAAAATTTTGCTATATTTTTTTAAATAAGGTAACTTTGTTCTTGAACGAATTTCATATTTTTTGTCCTGCCCTGTATATTGTTTGACTTGAAGCCATTCTAAGGGCATCTGATATGGTTATCGAACATGCACTAACTTTTGGCAATATTTAAATTTCGATTGTACAACTAATAAAAAAAATTCCCATTTGTTGCACACTTAATGGACCACACTGTATAATCGTTAGTGTTTAAGAGTGATATAAATAAATGTTTTAATCAGTATGCAATAATAAATAAATGTATCGATAGTTCGTTAGTGCCTGTATTAATTTGTAATCTGCTTGATAATTCTCGTGTGTGCTTGTAAATAATAATCGTAATAATTCATTGTTGTAAATAAATGTTTGAACCCATGTTTGTCGTATAATTTTAAATAGCCCGAACGTTAAAAACGTAACAGTGGTGTCGGTGTGAGGTTTGTACCGGGGGCTATAAGAAAATTATTGAACAAACATTAAATAAATAAATTGTTAACAAGTGCCGATAAAACGACGGTCAGATAAATAAATTTAAGTGTATAGTGTGGATGCCTTTGACGAAATCTCAAAGCAGCAAAATGGAAGCCCAATTAAGCCAACTTTTGCAACTGATGCAAATTAGCCAGCACAAGGCGGAAAAAGCACAGGAGGAACTTAAGAAAGAGATCCAAGTTGGCCAGGAAGAATTGAAAGCCGGTCAAAAGAAGGCAGAAAGAGCACAAGAAGACCTCAAGGAACTTAAGAAAGAGTTGAAAGTTGGACAAGATAAGGCAGAGGAAGCCGCGTAAGCACTTAAGGAATGGCTGAAGTCCGAGCAAGAAAAAGCAGTCCAAAAACTTAAGGAATTGAAAGCCGGCCGAAAGAAGGCAGAAAAACTTGAGGAAAAATTGAAAGCCACTCAAGAAAACCTCAAGGATGAACTTAAGGAAGAATTGAGATCCGGTCGAAAGAAGGCAGAAAAAGCACAAGAGGATCTTAGGGAACAGCTGGAAGCCGGGCAGAAAGCACGAGAAGAGCTGAAGGTCGGGCAGGAAGAGCTGGAAACCGCAGAAGAGAAAGTAGTCCAAAAGCTTGATGGGAAAATAAATGGAAGAGTTCGGTCACTGCTGTTGGATACTGGAGCGACAAAGTCCATCGCCAGGTCCGACGTAGTAAAGGACGAGGGTCAGCTGCTGCACAAAGAGACACGCCTTCAAACTGCCACGGGGGGCGCGGTGACCACACATGGGGAAACTGATTTGAGGATTGGGAATCAAACCCTCAAGCATCGGGACCTGATGGCTGACAGTGCGGACGAGTACATCCTGGAAGTGGATGTTATGGATAAGTGTGAGTGCGTTTTGAACCTGAGACGCGGCGAGTTGCACGTGGGTGGGGAGGAGCTTTCCCGACACCCAGGAGGAGAGATCGGGGCACAAGTGGTATGGGCGGAAGATGTTATTCTGCAGGGACGAACCGAGAGGGTCGTGGATGCATACCTGGATGGCGATCTCCGGAGCAACGTGGTGCGCGTGGTTGAGCCCAATTATGCTGACATTGCGGACGAGTGCATCCTGGGAATGGATGTTGTGGATAAGTGTGAGTGCGCTTTGGACCTGAGACGCGGCGAGTTGCACGTGGGTGGGGAGGAGCTTTCCCGACACCCAAGAGGGGAAATCGCGGCACAAGTGGCATGGGCGGAAGAGGTTACTCTGCAAGGACGAGCCGAGAGGGTCGTGGATGCATACCTGGATGGCGATCTCCGGGGCAACGTGGTGCGCGTGGTCCAGCCTGATGGTGGCAAGAAGCTCACTCATGGTATCCTGGTTGGGAAGACGTTGGGGAAGACTGGGCTTGGGGTCCCAGTAAGGATGATGAACGTCAGCAGGGAACTGGCAACCGTCAGGAGGAACCCAATACTGGGAGGGGGCATGAGCCAACGAAAACGGAAGAAGATAGAAGATTTGGTGGCCCGGTACCAAGACCTCGTCGAGTGCGGAGATCATCCCAGCGGCCGTACTGACGTAGGAAAACATAAATCAGTTGAGTTTGGCAAAAGAGTCTTGCTGAGGACCGATCATGCTGCTCTGAGATGGCTGCTGCAGTGCAAGAACCCTGAAGGGCAGGTGGCTGAGTGGATCGAGCGCCTACAAGAGTTCGACTTGGAAATAAATCATCGACCTGGCACAGTCCACCGCAACGCCGATGCGTTATCCGAGAGGCCCTGCCCTGCGGACTGCAGCCACTGTTCGAGACTGGAGAGTCGTGCGGTACCCATCAATCGTACCACTGTAGTCGACGACTCGTGGGAGCTAAACGAGTTGCAGAGTAGCCAGGAGAACGACACCGACTTAGGCGCGGTTAGAGCCTGGAAGCAATATGGCCGTCGACCTACCTGGCAGGAGGTCCCCGCCACCAACGCAACAGTGGAGACTTATTGGGCGCAATGGGACTCCTTGCAGCTGGACAACAACGTCCTGACCAGAATCTTGGAAGATGAGGACAGTATGGCAACGAGATCACGATCGATGGTTCCAAGGAGTAGAGTGGCCGAGGTTCTGCGCCACTTGCGTGATGGCTCCTCTGGGGGACACGTTGGATTGAAGAAGACGTTGCGGAAGGTCCAAGAAAGGTTCTACGGGGCGAGATGCGAAGGTGACGTCCGAGAGTGGTGGCGGAGGTGCGAAGCATGCGCTGCGCTAGAGGAAACGGACCGGTTGGAAGACGTAGAGCTCCGAGGTGGCAGTACAACGTCGGTGGTCCGTTCGAGGGGATAGCCATTGACATCGCCGGACCATGCCCCGAAACCGAAGCGGGAAATAAATACATCTTGGTGTGTATAGGCTACTTCACCAAGTGGCCCGAAGCGTACGCCGTTCCGAAGCAAGAGACCGGTACTGGCATTGATGTGAAGGAGCGCTTCAGCCGTTTTGGAGTCCCCCTGGAGTTACATTCCGACCAGGGCCGGAATTTCGAGTCTAGACTGTTCCGGAACGTCTGCAAGCTACTGGGGATACGCAAGACCCGGGCCACTGCCCTCCATACGCGATCGGACGGCATGATGGAAAGGATGAACGGAACCATGGGGAAGCATCTGTGCAGGGTGGTTTCCGAGCATCAGCGTGACTGGGACCAGTGCATTCACCTGTTCCTGAGGGCATACCGATCGGCAGTACAAGAGACGGCCGGCGTCCAGATCGAGGTCTGCTGTTGCAGCCCGTTACGAAGCATGGGGCCTACGGCGGACTGCTACTTCTTCAACCAGTCCGTGTGCAAGAAGGGCACCGCCTATAAATACCGCCATCAAACCCCCACAAGAGCGAGTGATAGGCACCCGACGCAACTCGTTCTGGGACAGAACGACCTAAGGCGGGGGCAGTGTTACGATCCTGAGGGCCGAAGGATGGATGAGTCGGCAGCCTTGGCGATTAATACGCGAGCGTTCCAGAACTTCTTGAAGCAGCTGCGGAAATATGAGTCACAGCGGTCGAATGCTCGGGAAGCGCCCTTACAGCCAGGTGCAACGGATCACTCACGCTTTCAGGGACGCGCTCGAGGGTAACAAACGCGGATGCGTCATGCGGTTCCTAGAAAGGTCGAGCGAACTCGCGATTAGTTTAGAAAGGAATTACCTGAAATATAAATACACGCCCGCATGAATAGCGGGCAGTTCCAATTCAGCATCAGAGCGCCGAGCTCCCAGATAAATAAAACGCGTGAACATATAAATAATAGAAATAAATAACCATATATAAGCGTTAGTGTTTAAGAGTGATATAAATAAATAAGTGTGTTAATCCGTATGCAATAATAAATAAATGTATCGATAGTTCGTTAGTGCCTGTATTAATTTGTAATCTGCTTGATAATTCTCGTGTGTGCTTGTAAATAATAATCGTAATAATTCATTGTTGTAAATAAATGTTTGAACCTATGTTTGTCGTATAATTTTAAATAGCCCGAACGTTAAAAACGTAACAATATTAATTATCATTGAAAAATATTTCTCCTAAAAAGCGTAAAATTTAAGCGAACATGTTACTTTTCGGTAAATAGTAAAAAATCTAAAGGAATACTATTTTCTATTGTTTTTTTCAATTATAAATATTTAAAGTTTTCACCTAAACCATTGAATTTTAAAATTAAGTTTTAGAAATTAAATTTTTTTTTTGCAAAAGTTAAATAAATTGTTTTCTGGCCCTGAGAATGTTCAGTTAGCTAAAAGTAACGCACGCTCTAAAATCTTATTGAAATCTTAATTACCGAAAAGTAGCACTTTTTGGATTTTGACGATTTCGAAAAACGCTATTTTTAACTAAGTAAAAATAATTTGGTATATCTGAGAGGGGTTATATAGGTTTTCAGATAAGCACCCATTATTGCTGTAAAAAGTTTATTTGGAAAATAAAAAATTATGATTTTTCCCATTTGATGCAGACTTTTTGCCGGTCATTGTATAATACGCTACTCTTTATGTACCTAGTAGAATGTTCCCACAACCTCACAGTCGTCTGTTCCCTTCAGTTAAAAGCCCATAGCGTTGGTTCTCATACATTGCATAATAAAGATTTTGATATGGGTAGTTGGCCCTTTACGCTTTTATACAAGTAATATAATCAAATAGAAAACAAAAACACTTACTTCCCATCCACAGCAGCCGACGTTGTGACCTCAAGCCCAAGTTCATCAAAACACGCATCCATCCTCTGCCGCCGATCCGGACGTCGCAGCAAGTTAATCATGTATATCCGATCGAACCCCAAACTATCCTTTTCGGGCACCCAAGTGTACGGCTTCAGTAAGTCACTCACAAACAGGGGTTCGTTTTCCACTAACACTTCCAGTTTCAAGTTCGTCAGCTGGAGATAGTCGTACTCCAGCTCGTCGCTCTGCTCCATTGGCGTCATGATGAACCCGAACACGTGGTCATTGCACAGGTTAAGGCTAACATGGCTCCTGTTCGCGGACAGGGCGAAGGTGATTATGTCGTCGCGAGGTCCGTCGTAATTAGGAACCTTCTCTGGTAGGTACGTCAGGGAGTCCGACTCGGATTTCCGAAGATCTACCAGGACGCAGGAGTGGATCATCGGCAGGCTGAAGCAGCCCTCGGTCTCGCGGTTCAGGACGGGCTCGTAGTCGTCGGTTCGCAAGTAGTAGTAGTCGTCGGTCATGCCGTGCCAGAAGTTCGAATATAAACCCACCGATTTCAGCATCGGCGCGACAACCGTGAAATTCTGGGCCATCAGTATGTGCAGCGAGTCCGGGTTTATGAGGAACACGTCGGCATCTACCGTCTGTAAGCACACAGAGAAACTGCTAGAGTCGATTACATCAACAATCGAAATCGCCTGATTAACAACGTCACTACTAGGATCACACGTGCTTCTTTCTCAAGATGTTACGTAATTGCCACATGTGTGATATGACTGGAATACTGGATTTGAATAGTGACCATTTACTGCAAGAGCTAAATTTAGTCGAAGTACATTACGGTAAATACAGTAAAAATATACATCTTTAATCTAATAGTTTATAACATTACAGCTGCAATAATAGTTAGTTAAACAAGGTTGATCCAGACATATATCGTGTGGTCCAAAACAATATTCATCAAAGGTTCCCACAAAAACATCACGTATATCTCTGCTTGCAATTGGAACATTTCAACTACTTAATGCTGCATCTACTCTTGGCAGAGCAAACTCACTCGATTCAGACCTTAACAACAATCAAGTTGAAACTTTACTCATTTGTTTAAACTTAGCTTTGTCTCAAAACTTTTTCAAATTTGACTCTTCATTCTTTAAACAAAAGTCTGGTTTAGCTATGACGCCATGGGATCTAACTTATCACCTCTGCTAGCAGAGATTTTCATGAGTAACCTGGAAAACAAAATTTTCATTGAAGCCCCCTTTATTCACAACATTATTTACTGGGGCAGGTATGTCGATAATATACTGGTCATTTTCAATTCTAATAACCCTAATATTAATGATTATATCAACTGGCTAAACTCAGTACATCCTAATATTAAATTTACTTTTGAAATTGAACATAATAATTCTTTGCCTTTTCTAGATATTTTCATCACTAAAAACAATAGTTCCACAACTAAATTTCAGTATTTATAGGAAGCCCAGTTGTACTTACCGTACTATCCCTTACTCTTCCTTTCATCCCATAAATTTGCTAAATTTCAATTTTTACCCAGACGTTTACTTTCCATTCCTATGTCAACAGAACATTTCAACAGTGAATTAAACATCATTAAATACATTGCTATTAAAAACGGTTATCCTCTTAAAATCATTTTACCGATTTATTATAAACTCCGTATAAAACCTAACAAACCTAACCCCTATCAATAATTTTGAAAACAAAACTTTTTATACAATCCCTTATTATGGTACTATCTCTAAGTCCATAAAAAACATTCTTAGTAAATACAATTTTCACATTTCCTTTTCTATTACCAATTCCCTTCAGAAATTGGTAGTCTTAAATAAAGATCCCACCCCTTTATTAGAAAGATCTGGTGTCTACCGTCTTGACTGTTCGTCTTGCAACTGTTTTTACATTGGTCAAACTGGACGTACTTTCAAAAAGAGAATCAAAGAACATTCCGCTTGCATTAAAAACAACAATTTTAATATCAACCAACCTAATAAATCAGCTTTTGCTAAACACATTTTGGAACATAACCACAACTTTGATCCTAATAAAGATTACAAAATTTTACATATAGCTAACAAAAGTAGATTCTTGAATTACTCGAAATTTTAGAAATTATATCCAATAATAATGAATTCAGAATCAATGAAATCACAGATTTTGATACCTACCAATTGCATTTTCCTGAATATTAAATAGTTGTTTTGTCTTTGGCTGATTTCTTACTTTTACTGGTTTTCAATTTGTTCTTTTACTTCCTGACCCTCTCTGGTAATTTCAGTGTAATTGAATCTAGGGACTTTTTGACCTATATTTAGTTATTTTTGTAATAAAAATTCATTCTTAGCGCCAATCCTTCAGAGTTTGTAGCTATTTTACTTGTTTAATTTTATTTTTATACTATGATGTATTAACCACTATAACGGTCTTTATAACGTAGTTTTCTGGTTAATTAATTCATTTTTTCTTCTCCAAGGTGGTGTTCTTGGTGAATTTTATTGCTACCTCGCCTTCAGCGTTTCAACCTAACCTCAATTTTATTTTTAACCTACAAATGTAACACGTGGTTTTGTTACCAGTAAGTTAGTTTTCTTTACTATTTACACTATTGTTAACCATATGCCTCTGTAGATGTTCATTTTGGCCTGAAGATGAAACCAGTCTGGTTTTGAAACATGTCGCCTTTTTAATAAATGTAAGTGGAGAAGACTACTGAGTTTTATTGCTTCGTGATTTTTGTACTGTTCCTACAGTACATTTCTAGCATGAACCGTTTCTGATGATCAATAAAAACCATCACTTACAATAGATATAATTAAAGAGTCTGTTTGAAAAGCGGTTTGGGACTTGTCAAGTTTAAGTGACATAAAGTGACATGCGTTTTAATTAAAATTACCTACTGTTTGAAACAATACTACATAATGTCTGTTCAGTAAACATAAAAACACACATTGGGTTTTGATTTGAAAAATGTCAGGAGTGTATTTTACATAATTTTATTTTTGTCTAGGAATGTACTTACAAAAATAAGAAAACAAAAACAAATATGTTAAGAGTGTGATGAACAGAGATGCCTGAGAGGCTGTATCAGGACTCCGTTACTTTGCGCTGATTCTATCCGTCAAGCACGTAAACAAGACTGTGTTTACGTTTTAAACCAATGTAGTCAATGGTACTTGAAACGGACGGCAGTAGAGACACTAACCCTCGGAGCACAGCCTCATGCCCCGTGAATATTATGGCTTAGAAAGGGTAGTGAATGAATCAAACATTAAATGCAGATTGGTTTTATTATGAAAATAGACTAGTATTTATACAAATAAAAAATGCTTAACGCAGTAACAATATCAAAGTTCATATGTACAGTTTAGTAGGGAAAAGTGTTTAAATTACAAAACAGCAATTAAGCAATTGTGCAGGTTTATTTCCTGGTCGAGCGAAGGTCGCCCGTTGAACTCGCTGCTGTGGGTCGATATTATGCAAGAAGTGCAGAATAGCGTTTTCCTGGTTTTTAACTCATACGATTGTGTAATAACACTGGTTTTTAAATTACGAATAATGTTTCGTAAATTTGAACTGAAATATATAGTTTTAATCTAATTTAAACATATTAAATTTAGTAATTGGTGATAGCAATATTAAATAAATTGCATTTAAAAGCCATGCAACTGGATTTCGTAAATTTTAGAAAATAAAATTTATGTGTGTTTAAATCAAGTTTAAACATATTGCCAATTTTAGGCCGAAGAAAAAGAAAAGGAAAACTATATTGTTTCTTCCACATTAAGGGTTCTTAAAGGATATTCTTCTACGGTTGACTGGCGTTGTTTGGATTGATGCTTCCTTCGGTTGATCCTTTTTCGAATGTAGTAGACTGCTCCTATTAGAATAGCCCCTCCCAATAGGCTGCTTGTTATCCCGCTGGATAGATAGGAGTGGTGGCGGATGGTTTTCCAAGTAATGTCCTTTAGGTGCTGCTGGAATTCCAATTGTGAAGTTTGTAGATCCGCGAAGTGGTCTGATTGTTTTAGAACTGGCTCCTCTGCAATTTCTGAAAAGGAGTTGGGTGTTATTGTGTTGGTAAAATTGATGCTGACGGCCTTGGAATATCCTGCGAGGATCTTGAATTTCTTGCTATGCCTGGGGGTTAACGTATTCTTTGGAGTTTGTATGATGCAGTCTGACGAGATCTGAATCACACCTGTAGTGTTGACAGTGACTTCTTCCCTATTGCCACTACAAGTGATAGCTATTCGGGTTGGCTTGTTGACTACGAACATCCAGGTGTTTTCCATGTATAGTTGTTTCCAAATAATGGACTGGATCTGATGTCTTCGTAGGCTGCACTGACTAATTTCTGTTCGATGATATATATCATCAATGATGCAATTTGGGTTATTTTCAATTCCTTTCACGACTGTTGGACTGCAGATATACGTGTTTGGAGTAATTTGGAGATTTTCTTTGAATTCCTCATCTGTCTCTTGAAAATACATTTGTAAGTTGTAATCCACAGCGAAGATCCCTTTTGGTACGTCGATCACCCAGTAGGACCCATTGTTAATTTGGAGAGGAATTGGTGTCACCTTGATTAAGGTATATTCGGTTTTTTCTACTATGATGAAGTATCCTTGGACGTTGATGTAGATGTCATCATGTCCGATGTCGACCTTTAGGATTGGGGTCGGTAAAATTTCTAAATTTGGCGAGAGTTTACTGGTTGCATTTGCGAGGATTTGCTTGATTTGGGCAGGTGTTATTAACTCGTAAAAATTACCTTGTTGGAAATGAACGTTCAAAATGTTTGTGTGGTAATTGCACAGTTCACTAATAACATTTGTGGCGACTTGATAGACACTGATGATGTGGATATTTAATCGGTTGGAGTCGGTTGCCTTATACCACTTGTCCATGTTGTTGATCGCCCTGATTCCTTGGTTCAGCTTCTCTTGGAAATGTTCCAGTTTCTGATCGATTCGTTCTTCGGTCTCATTAAATCTTGAAAGTGCTGACAGCAAGAATTTGGATTGTTGACTGTCCATTTTTATTAATTCCTGTTGATTTTTGTCGAGTCTGTCAATATCTTGATAGACCTCGTCATTTACTCCGAAAATTGACGTTAGTACAGTCCCAAGCACTCCTCGTTTCTCTCGTCTTGCTATGATATCTTCCATGCCAGTTTTAATCCATTCCATATGCCTTTTTTGTTCCAGAAGATGATGCACCAATGTCTTGCATAACGTGTCTTCGGACAGTTCTTTCGCAGAGTTGCAGAGGTCGTCGAATTTGTCCACCATGTCGGTAACTGTTTCGAAGTCTTCTTCGATCTTCCCCCTCTCGAACTGGATTTCGATCCTGAATGTTCCTCGTTCAATCTTCCCGTGTCCAATATGCTCTACATAGTACCCGCCGTCTGGTTTTTGTATGTTGAATTCTGCCTTACTCGATGTATTTGTAGTAAGGAGAGTAAATATTAGTAGAAACATTTTCCATTTGGACGTGACAGTTTTCTTTGGTGCTGGGAATGATTGTGTGTGGGTGCTGTTGGCCGAAATTTTTTCTTCAGGCTCTGGTTCCTGCGATTCTTCGTTATTTGGTAATGGAATGATACTGCCTATGGAACGTTTTAATTGATGTCCTCCTGATTTCTGGATGGTTATTACTCGTACTGATCCATCGGTTGCAGGATGAATGTCGGCAACTCTCGCTAAGGGCCATTTACTAGGATTAATGTTTTCTTCTTTGATTAGCACCAGGTCACCAACTTTTATATTCTCCACCGGTTTTTTCCATTTGTTTCTTTGCTGCAATCCATGAAGGTAGTCTGAGCTCCATGATTTCCAAAAATCTTGCTTGATTTTTTGGATCAATCTCCAGCGATTTGACAGATTTGTAGATATTGGTGTGCTGATTGGGTCCGGTGGTGAGATTATCTCTCTTCCTATCAGGAAATGGCCTGGTGTCAATGCACTGGTGTCTTCAATATTGTTGCCTTGTGGGCACAGAGGACGTGAGTTTAAGCAGGCTTCTATTTGGCAAAGCAAAGTTGTTAATTCTTCGAATGTTAGAGTAGCGTTGCCAATGGTTCTCTTCAGATGATGCTTCATTGATTTTACTCCTGCTTCCCATATTCCTCCGAAGTGTGGGGCTACTGGGGGGATGAAGTGCCATTGAGTACCAATGGTGGATAAATTTTCTTGGATAACTGGGCCTTCCATTGCTTGACGGATTTCCTTGTCCAAGACCTTCCTTGCTCCAACGAAATTCGTTCCGTTGTCGCTATAAAGATGTGCACAGCGTCCTCTTCGGGCGATGAACCTCCTGAAGACTGCTAGGAAGCTGTTAGTTGTCATGTCGCTGACAGCTTCTAAGTGTATTGCCTTGGTTGATAGACAGACAAAAACAGCAATGTATCCCTTGGATGAAGAATGCCCTCTTCCTTTAGATGTTCGGATTTGTATTGGACCGGCATAGTCCACTCCTGAATGGAAGAATGGCGGGGTTGAATTAACTCTTGTTGGTGGAAGATTCCCCATTAATTGCTGGGCTGCCTCTGCTTTGAATCGGATGCATCGAAAGCATTTCTTGATGCTGGAACTGACGGCTTTCTTTGCGTTGATGATCCAATATTTTCTTCGGACATAGGACAGTGTGAGCTGAGTGCCACCGTGTAAGGTGCGTAAATGTGCCTCATGGATTATTAATTTGGAAATGTGATTGGAATAAGGAAGGATAATTGGGTGTTTTTCGTAGTAGGATAGGTTCGAATTTTCTAGTCTTCCTCCAACACGTACGATTCCATGTTGATCGATGAATGGATTGAGATTTGCGAGTTTGTTGTTGGAGTCCACACATTTTCTCTTTTGGAGTTGAGATCCTGTTGCCTTCAAAATAGGATCACTTCCTTGGACGACCTTGATGAGTGTGAGGATGGTGTCTTCCATTTCTTTAACTGATAGACATCCTGGTTGAATGGGAAGACGCCTACACTTGTTGATGAATCTTCGGCAATAGGACACAACTCGTACCATTCTTGTCAGAGACGAGAAGCGATGAATAATCTCGTTCTCGTCTTGATGAACTGTGGCTTGATGCACAGTGTAACCTTTTGCTTCTTCATTGGTTGTGGCGGTGTCTGGTTGGCACGGCCATAACTCTTTGTTAATTAACCAACTTGGACCATCCCACCATAGTTTATGTTCCTTTAATTTCCCTGGACTAGTACCTCTGGAGATGACGTCTGCAGGATTTTCTTCTGACTTGACGTGGTTCCAATGTTGGGCCGGAATCAGGTGGTTGATTTCGGCTACGCGGTCGGCGACGAATGTCTTCCATCTTACTGGATCTCCCTTAATCCAACCTAGTGTGACCATGGAATCGGTCCAGGCGAAGATAGATACCTTAGGAATGTCCAGTGCTGTAATTACCCGTTGTAATAGATTAGAAAGTAGTACTGCTGCGCAGAGTTCTAGTCTGGGTAGGGTTGCCTTTGCTCGAGCTGGTGCCACCTTGGATTTGGCTATTAATAATGATACTTTGGATTGGCCTGATGACGTGATGACTCTGGAGTAGACCACGGCTCCAATAGCTCTTTCGGAAGCATCACAGAATCCATGTAGTTCCATTTGGGCTTCCCTTTTGGTAAAAAGCCACCTTGGTAAAGTAATTTCTTCTACTGATTTGAGTTGAGATTTAAATGTTTCCCATTTGCCTTGGATACATTCTGAGACTGGGTCGTCCCACTTGACATTTTCGAGCCATAGCTCTTGGATGAGTAGTTTAGCAGTGATGATGATGGGTGCTAACCAACCCAAAGGGTCGAAAATTTTAGCGACTTCGGATAATATGCTGCGTTTTGTGGATCCCTTTTGCTTCACATCCACCTTGAAGCAAAACACGTCTTCATATGGAGACCAGTGAACGCCCAATGACTTCTTTAAGCCGTCCTCACTTATTTCGAGGTAGGTTTGCTCCTTCAATTCTTCGGGTAGTTCTTGTATGATGGCTAATTCATTACTGCACCATTTATGTAGGGTAAAGCCTCCACGTTTTAATAAGGAAATTAACTGACCTTGCTGCTTGATTGCTTCTTCTAAAGTGTCGGCTCCGGAGAGTACATCGTCCACATAGAAATCTCTCTTCACAACTTCCGCTGCTAATGAAAAAGAAGATTTTTCGTCCTCTGCTAATTGGTGCAAGGTTCGGATGGCCAGATAGGGAGCTGATGCGGTTCCATACGTGACGGTGCATAACCTGTATTCCCTGATTGGCTGTGATTGATCGAATCTCCATAAGATTCGTTGATACTCCTGGTCTTGGCTGTCCATCTTGATTTGTCGGTACATTTTCTCAATGTCCGCAGAGAAGACGACCTTGTGAGTTCTCCATCGGAGTAGAATGTCGACCAGTTCTTGCTGAAGTTTCGGTCCAGCATACATGACTTCGTTTAAGGATTTTCCATAAGATGCCTTGTTCGAAGCGTCGAAGACGACACGGAGCTTCGTTGATGAACTTGCTTCTCGAATTACGCCGTGGTGTGGGATGTAATACTTGCCATTGTTTTCTTGCTTCTTTTCTACTCTTTCCATATGTCCTAGATCCAGATATTCTTGCATGAATTTCTTGTATTGGATTTCTAGATCTTGGTCTTGTCTCAGCTTCTTCTCCAGATGTAGTAATCTTGCCAATGCCGACGGTTTGGATTTTCCCATGCTCTCTGGAGTTTGCTTAAATGGAATCTTGACTATGTATCTGCCATCCTGGTCTCGTTGCACTGTGTCTGTGAATTTATTCTCACATACCTGGTCGTCTGGGGAAATTTTTCGCTTAGTGGAAACTTCTTCTATGTTCCAGAATTTTTGTAACTGCTCATCTTCTTCGATTTTGGCAACCATGGTGTTGACTTTAATGATTTCGTTATGTTGTCTTCCAATGGTTCCAGATAAGATCCAGCCCAGCTCGGTATTTTGTCCTAAGATGCCATCCTTGGTTTTAGTGATTCCTTCTAGAATTATTTTTGAATATTCTTCGGCTCCTAGAATTATGTCTATGGGGCCAGGTTGGTTGAAGGTTGGATCGGCGATAAAAATATTGCTCCAGGAATTGATATTTATGTTTGGGATAGGGGATGAAGGCATGGCTTTGGTAAGTTTGGGAAGTATTAGTAAATTTACAGGTAGGGAAAAGTTACTTGAAAATCTAGGTGTGATCAAACCTGGGATTTTCCATTTGGCAATTTTTGGCTCGCTGTTCCCAATTCCTGTGATTTCAGCTCGAACTTTGGTCCTGGGTAACCCCAATAATTCGGCTGATGCTTCCGTGATAAACGACCCCTGAGACCCGGGATCTATTAATACTCGTAGTAGATGAGTCATCCCGGATGCTGCCTTTACTTGAACCATTGGTGTGGCAAGTAGAACTTGGCTCTCCTGTGCGCCTACATTGGCGGTGATGATGTCCGACTTCGGCTTCTTTTCTGGAGCGTTGGAAGTCTTCATAGCTGCTGCATGAGCTGACGTTCTCATCCTTTGGGCAGGGAGCGGCCTTGATGGTGGCTGCGCCTTATGAAGCAGAGTATGATGCGGGAAGCGACAGATCCTACAATTAAAATAGGCACGACATGGAATATTTGAATCGTGCCGCAAGCATCGATAGCACAATCGATTGGTTTTTACTGCTTCTAGTTTTTCATGGGTAGGTAGCCTCTGGAATTGACTACAGTTGTCGATGTAATGATCTCCATGGCACAGCTTGCAATTTAGGGATGCGGAAGCGTAATTCTTCTGTGGTCTTTCCTGCGCAGGCTTTCGAGCTCCATCTATGGATTCGAGGGATTGGAACCGCACTTGCAGGAAAGCCATTAAATTTTGGTGATCCTGGACTTCATTTGGACATTGAAGCGACTGTTCATATAATTTGTTGGTTTCAGGATCCCATTTTCGAGCGATAGCTCTGTTAATCCACGGACCCCAACTGTCCGTGGAGATGCCTAAATTTTTGATTGCCTCCACACATTCCTTGATGGAGTCGTGCAATCGTTTTAACCCTTGGGCTGACTCTTTGGAGAGGACCGGCAGATCGAATATGGTATCTAGCAATTTAGTTAAAATAAGGCGATTATTTTGATACCTTTGTTGCAGCAGATTCCAGGCGGTGTTGTAGTTTGCTTGGGTAACAGCTAGATGCTGGATCAGTCGGCTTGGCTCTCCCTTAAGATGCGTCTTTAAATATTGCATCTTGATGACATCGTCCATATTCTGGTTGTCATCTACTAATTTGGTGAACAGGTCCTTGAAAGTGGCCCATTCCTCATAATTTTCCTCGTATATGGGGATTTTGACTTGAGGAAGCGAGATGGCTGCTGCTTGCTCGTTCCTTGTTGGCGCTTGCAATAAAATAATTAAATTTCTGTACCTGTCTTCCAACGTAGTATATTCAGGACTGAAGTGCATTTGTTCTGAAGCCATGTCGTTTGACATAACTTCTTCGTCCATCTCGACCACACGATCCCATTTTTCTCTTAATTCCCTTGTCGTGATGGCGGGCCTCCCTAATTCTTGTGTTAGCTCGGCGTCGTCCATCGCTTGCTTAAAATTCTGGATCCGAATCTGCAGTTTTCGGATACGAACCTTTTGCTCGGGGTTAGCCACCATTTCCTCTTGTGTTCTGCTTACGGAGGGGTTGGAAATTTCCGTTGCTTTTGAACAGCTCTGCAAGTAACTTTTTGCTTCGCCGTATATGGCTTTAATTTGGTCGTAATACCCTGTTTTAAAATAATTATGAGTTGGAATACTTAGCTGCCCCAATTTTGCATGATTCTCAGTTGCAGTGTTCCAAAGTTCGTCCAGCGTCTTGTTGCGACTGGCGATGTAGGCTTCATTTTTTCGGCTGGCAGGGTCCTTTTTGCTGTTGGATAATATTTGCTTTATCTTCTGCGCGAGCTCTTCTTGGGCGATAGCTAAGTTGTTGAATTCCTCCATGTTGTTGGCCATTTTCTGGGAACTGGGTGGTTGGCAGATGTTGTCTTCTTCTCGGGATGTGTTTTTTCGTTAGTTGGAGACAGATCCGGCTCGAAGGACCATGAACAGAGATGCCTGAGAGGCTGTATCAGGACTCCGTTACTTTGCGCTGATTCTATCCGTCAAGCACGTAAACAAGACTGTGTTTACGTTTTAAACCAATGTAGTCAATGGTACTTGAAACGGACGGCAGTAGAGACACTAACCCTCGGAGCACAGCCTCATGCCCCGTGAATATTATGGCTTAGAAAGGGTAGTGAATGAATCAAACATTAAATGCAGATTGGTTTTATTATGAAAATAGACTAGTATTTATACAAATAAAAAATGCTTAACGCAGTAACAATATCAAAGTTCATATGTACAGTTTAGTAGGGAAAAGTGTTTAAATTACAAAACAGCAGATAAGCAATTGTGCAGGTTTATTTCCTGGTCGAGCGAAGGTCGCCCGTTGAACTCGCTGCTGTGGGTCGATATTATGCAAGAAGTGCAGAATAGCGTTTTCCTGGTTTTTAACTCATACGATTGTGTAATAACACTGGTTTTTAAATTACGAATAATGTTTCGTAAATTTGAACTGAAATATATAGTTTTAATCTAATTTAAACATATTAAATTTAGTAATTGGTGATAGCAATATTAAATAAATTGCATTTAAAAGCCATGCAACTGGATTTCGTAAATTTTAGAAAATAAAATTTATGTGTGTTTAAATCAAGTTTAAACAGTGACATTTGTCATAAATTTTATAAGTAGTTGCTTTTAAGGATATTATTCAAAGTTGAATACTATTGACGTAGAGTTCATTAATAGGTATCTTTATTACGTTTTATAAAAGTTTGGCGGTAAATTTCCGGAAAAATATCTACTTTCATACTGAAATAGTGAGAAATATTAATTGTCATTGATTGTCAATTTAAAATTCAAACTTGTCTTTATGCAGGCGTGCAAACCTATGCAAAACAAAATACAGAATCCCTAGTACAAAAATTGTATGCATATGCCAACTTCATAAAAATTCAAATGTTTTTGTGTTAACTGAACAGACTATACCTATACAGCTTATGTCCATCTTTCTATTCTTTGTGCTCTTTGAGTAATCTTATTTTGGATCACACAATAGATGTCGTAAACACAAAATCGAAATTAGAAGATCAGAAAATGTCAATTTCACCTTTTCTGCCTGATCACAATATGCGTACTAAAGGATGTGGTAATAATGCTCCGTGAAAAAATACAAAAAACGTTACAGACATGTGATTATTACAAAGCTAAAAATGAAAAACGAGCAATATTCTTGTTAACATAAAATTTCGGCTTAGAGCGCGTAGTCTTTATGGATAAACACCCAGCATTCTCTGGCTTAATGTGCCTGGCACCTTGTGAACTCGAGCAAAGATCCACGCGACGGCCATGCTGTTTGGTGGGTCGTGTTGTTTAAATACCTTGAGAGCAAGGATAGTTAGGCAGATTTAGCCTTGTTGCTGTTTGTGCACCCATATTGACTAACCTTGCAGCTTGCGTCATCAGAGTGAAAGTCGCATTAAGAACTGAAGGTCACTCTGGATCGATTTATAGTCCTCTGTGCCAGCCGTTCGGAGCGACGTAACTCTAATTGGTCGTTCAAGTGCAGCGCAATCCGTGGGGCGTGGCCGTATGACGCATAATGGTTGTAATGTTTTAGATCGTGTATCGTAGGGGTTCACGTTTTACTAAGCTTAACAGCATCTTCCCTGTTTATATTATTTGAGTGTTTTTCTATTTCTACGGCTTCACGTATCACTCGTGCTCAAGTTCTAAGGTGTGTCCATTTGTAAATGTAAGCTCAGCTACGACTGATTTTGTCATGCAATCGCCTTTATGTTCTTGAAGTCTTAAATCAATGGAATGACCAGTCTGTCCAATGTAACTCGAGCCGCAAGAACAAGGGATGTGATATACGCCAGCGGTTTTTTAAACTTAGATTTTTTTTTCCTGATCTGAAATAGTTACCCAAAGTTTCATTGGTCGTGAACACAGTTATGATGATGCATCGTTTCAGAACAAGTCGCATCTTATCAGCCGTACTTTCCAGAATACCGCATTAGTTCCCACGAGTGATACCATAGTGAAGCCATAGGAATAGAAAAACATCCAAACAATATAAACAGGGAAGATTGTTTTAAGCTTAGTAAAACGTGATACACGATTTAAAGCATTATAACCACTGTGCATCATGCGGCCACATCCCACGGATTACGCTGCACCTGAACGATCAATCAGCGTTATGTCGCTCTGAGCGGCTGGCACAGAGGGCTATAAATAGCTCTAGACCAACGTTCAGTTCTTAATGCGACTTTCATTCTGATGGTGCAAGCTGCAAGGTCTTGCGAAACGTTAGTCAGAAAATGCTGGGTGTTTAGCCACACACGGTCTAAGCCGAAATTCTATGTTAATAATATTGCTCTTTTTTCATTTTTAACTTTGTAATCAGGACTTTCGTTAACATATTTCATGTTTGTAATGTTTTTTGTATTTTTTCCACGGAGCATTATTACCACATCCTCTAGTACACATATTGTGATCCGACAGAAAAGGTGAAATTGTCATTTTCTCATCTTCCAATTTCGATTTTGTGTTTACGACATCTACTGTGTGATCCAAAATCAGATTGTAGTATTGGTTCAAACAGTAGGTCATTTTAATTAAAACGAATACCACCTTATGTCACTTGAACTTGACAAGTTCCAAACCGCTTTTCATAGAGACGCTTTAATTTTGTCTATTGTAAGTGATGGTTTCCATTGATCATCAGAAGATAACAGAAGAAAAAAAATAAATGTAACCATAAAAATTTACATTATAATAGCAACTACAAGATGTAAGAACATAATTAGTAAGAAAGAAAAATTAATAATCGACTATCAAACAGAATAAAGGATATCGAGATAATATGTGCAGAAGTAAGGAAAGGGGAAACAGAGTTGTGGAGTATACGTATACCACAATTCATATTGACATTTGTGGAAATTAACAAAAAAATACAAAATTGAACTTCAAGGCCCTATAACTTCTTACTAAAGGGACAGTTTCGATTATTAATCGCCTTCGTTAACTCACTTGTTGGTTAAATAGCTATTAAGCTCTTCCTTTTCGATAGATAACATGGCTAAATCCGATAGCCGTTCGTGTGTCATCATACTCCTAAGTAGTTTTTGATAAGTTTTAATTTTGAAAAGCTTTTTTCTGCTGTTGCTAACAGGAATTGTCAAAAACAGCATACAAGCAGTTATTACTTCGGAAATGTTTTAAGCCATACTATTAAATTGTATTAATATTAATTCTGTTAATTCCTTAATTGTATAAATCTGTTCAATTTCTAATTTTAGGCATGTTTCTAGCGAAATTAATTGATCATACTATCCGTTAAATCAACCTTGTATTTGTTTATAAATTCTATTGATTTGATTTTAATTAACTTCCTTAGACAGTGATATTAATTTATCTGGTTGCAAAATTTCAAAGGCGGTATTGACGAGATGCAAACTATTAAACCTTCTTGTACTCTGTGAAATTAAAATGTCCAAGCAGTGATAGTATGATTTACTTTGAAGTAAGACTTTGGATCAGAAATTCTTTCATCTAGAGCCAGTTCATCGAAAAATCGTTTAGTTCTCCTATATATTTCGTTTCCAAAAACTGATTTTACACTCCACTGTTCAGCCAAGACTTCGGAATTCCTTTGCAAAGAAGCAAATCCCTCTTCGGTCCTTAAATTTGTTAAATTACTAGTAATATTTTTTAACAAGATGCTAGCCTGCTGTAAATCAGTATCAGTTCTTTGCAATGCTTTAAATATGGGCCTAATTATTTTAAACACATCAGTAAACATATTAATTAGCAAAAGAAATTCGTAACGTTCAAGTATTTTTTATTACATTTTGACAACTGTGTGGTTCCTCTTTGTTCTTAGTTATCAAAATATTTATATTGTTAAATAAAACAATCGATACTATCACAATGAACTATTTTTTACTATTTATTTACCTACATGTGTTTTATTTGCAGTAAGCAATATGCACACTAAGAAAGGGTTAGCCTTAATTGCAAGCATTCTATTCGTAATTGGAGTGGCAGTTCTTAAATGTGTCCTGCGCAAAAGTTAAATTTATACGAAAATCGTACGACACTCATTAATGACCAATAGAAAAATTAGTTCACGAGCCGTATCCAAGACAACAACAACATTTCTTGGAAATTTTTTGTAGGTAGACATTACTTCTTTTTAGGGTTTGTGTCGTTACGATTTTGTTACCGAATCTGCATTCGAGCATTAATTCATATGGAAATTATTTTTCGTGCATTCAACAACGTCCTAATTTGCCCTCGCGTCCCGCTCGGGGAAATTAATACGACGTTGTTGAAACGCACTAAAAAAATCCGGAAAGAATTAATGCTCTTATGAGACTATATGTAATAATTTTTTTGAGAGGTTGAGTGCTGATGGGCCCCCCTGGCTCGTGGGCCCTGTATCGTTGATACGGCAGATACAGCAGTAGCTACGCCCCTGCAGAATATGAACCCAGTAAAATACTGTAATAATAGAGCGTCACAGAAAAAGCCAGTTCGATGTATACATATACGTATGTACTGTCCAATTAAAAAAACTGGGACAGTTAATATGTTCTGCTGTGAATGCAGCTGTTTTAATTATGTATAGTTGGTAGGTATTTCAAACTTAATTGTCAAGTTGTTTAGACGTTGCTATGAATCAAAATTGCTATAGTAAATGCAATTGCTTGAAGCCTTGTTCAAGCTAATCCAATAATGCTAAAATATTTATCGTGAGTTGTACCAGTTTTTTTTTGCTTGGATAGTACTACATACTGGAATAGAAACAACACAAGTTAAAGAAATCGAACAAGAAAACCTTCTTAATGTAGATGATATACAAAATGAACTTTTACGTGCTCGACGGACAAAACTGTTTCTTAATCAAAATTTCCTAGTGACAAATTCACCTTCTGGAAATATGTGTTGTAATATTTACTTTTGTGTTCTTTGAGTTGTTTGAAAATATCCTATAATTTTATTTGTATTCGTATAATTATGGGCTTTAGTCTAAACCAACCACTGAAATATGATAATTTCTAAATTTAGCACAGAATAGAAACTAGTCCAAAGCTAAATTAATGACCGGGGATTGTTTTTAATGTCGATGGGCCTTTGCGGGCAGTTAGCCGAGAATTCCCATATGGGAATGTTGTGTAGCCCAAGGCGACTGGGGGCGGCATTTTTACAATGCGAGGGTTCTTATGTGCTTTGGCAGTCTGTGGGCGAGGTCGCACGCGTGTGAACGCGAAAGCTAATTCACCGCGATTGTGTTTTGAAGTGAATTGAATTGTGTAAGTTATATGGATTATAACTTATAAGAGAGCGGATGAAACGATGAGGTCTGTAAAAAGAAATACTAGTGCTTAACTAGCTTTGCAAATGTAGTTATTGTACAGCGGAGTCGAACATTCGTTATTGTTCGTACTGAGGCTAATTGTAGACAGCTTTATTAATTGGGTCGTTGGTCATTGTTATGGTTGGCCTGGGGTCTAACCGAACCACAAATAGCGCTATCGAGGCCTGGATCCGTGACCATACGGCGGCATGGTCCACGATCCTTGACCTGTTAAGCACCTTACTTATCAGTGATCCCAGTGAGCGCGACTGGGTGGCTTGGGAAGCCCGTCTCCCAAAGATGCCTTGTGACATGTGCCTCTCGCGGGTCGATGCGGCCACCGCGATTGCGGGTCACACTGACATGGGTGCGACCCATTGATGCAGTTAACGTTCGGTTAATGCGTACTAGATGCGGTAAGCATCCGTATTTTCAGGATTATTACAGGCACATCATCGGTGGCACACCAAAGAATATCTCTGACAATGTTTTCTTCGAGATGCGACGTGGGAACGCCGCGGGGGGACCATAAAACCCCCTATAAGTATTATGTAATGAGCACATTACTGCTAAAAACTGAATGTTTGTTGTTTGGCTTGCATGACTGATTATGGAATTGGCTGAGTTTGTGTTCGCGGTCAGGCATGTGTGACCACATGCTATATGAAAGGACTCGCCGTTCGCCTTGCACCACCAGTATCATGTTTCTGATTTACAACCCCAGGCTGCTGGGGCGTTATGGAATTTCAGGTAAGTCGTCAGTTCTTGTAAATTTATGCATGTGAACCGATCTGAACAATGGAAAAAATAAATTAGCACGGGGCACCGCTAAATTTATATATTTCTATATTTTATTTTTCTGTCTGAAATGTGTTTAAAAGGATTAAAAATACACCTAATACATAGGAACACTTTTTATTTCTCTGTAACTGTTTCTATACTACTAAACTAAGGATTATTCTCATATAATAGTTACTTATGGTACAAGTTCATTCTGAGCCATCTAAGCTGGGTTTATGACAACCCTTCATAGAAGGCAAACCCGCCATAAATTAAAGCCCTGACAACCACGGCGGGTACCACTTCAGGCCCAAATATGTTCTCTAGATCACTTTTCTTCCCTTTTCTTGGCTACTTTATGACTGATTATCTGATATTAGACTCACTAGTCTTTGCAATTCCTTTGTTGTAATTTGTAAAACTCATATATCTTTCCTCTCATAATTTCTTTAATTGCTATACTAACTTTAGACAACAAATAACGACAGCAATCTTTGACATCCATAAGTTGGGGCGCCGAACAAATATAGTTCCATGTGCTCTTCCGGAAACAACACGGACAATTGACAAATGATTGATGGATATTTGAGACAGGAAATTAATTGACATATTTTTTTAACAAATTTATTAATCTCGACTTTAAATTTGAGCGGGGCATTTGAATACCGCCAATAGCAAAAGGCTATACTATAGCTATAGCTAAGAGTGACGTAGAGAACAAAATTTTCATAGTCCACTATACACGACAGTGTGTTTTCAAAACCAATATACATTAGTGTAAGTGTGTAATAACCATCATGTTAAAACGCCGCACAAGAATACGTGCGTGTTGGCTGCGAGCATGGGAAATCGTGATACTGCACTAATTTCTTTTAGAACGCAACGTTCTATAGAATTCTGACAGTAACATAAGTCCGTAATATAATAAAGCTCTCTGTGTACGTCGTATTTCAAAAAGAACAAAAGCAAACAATGTGCCCAAGACAGAATAAAACGGCTTCGTTAAAATTTGAGCGAGCACAATACATATCGTATCGGACACATTGTTCGATTTTTTAAATAAGTGAGTAATGTTCACTCATTATAAAGTGTTATATTTCTGTGTTGACTTTTGCTATATCCAATCTAACATTATTTATATTTTTAGTTTCAAACTTACGAACATCGCTATACAATTTCCTCCAGCATTAGCGCAATTCCATTGCGTTTTTTGCAGTGTAAAATAGTTCATAATGCTTTATTCTGCTGTTTTTACCACATCTACAAATTGCTTTCCACAATGTAAGTTGTACAACGATAGCTACCACGTAGTGTAGTACAAGAGTATGTGCAGCTATCTAAACGAGTATTTTGAGACTCAGTAAGGGCATGCAACACACCGTACATTTACGTCTTGCAAAGGTTGCAGAAGCATTCATTATAAGGGGTTTCTCTAAATCCAAATGAGTGACAAAAGAAAAATCAGCAACAGACTGCTTGAGGCCTACGCGGTTACTCGATTGGCCATATGAAAATTAAATTTCGGCTTAAACCGCGTTGTCTTTGGAGGTAAACACTCATCTTTTTTTTTGCTTTATGAACCTAGCATTCTGTAAACTAAAACAATGATTTTGCAATAATTATGTTCGCTAAAAGCTCGTAAACCCTTAGACGCCAGCCATGATTTGATCTGGGGGATACTTCGGCAGATTTGGCCTTTTTGCTGTTTGTGCATCCATACAGACTAACGTTTCGTAAGACATTGGATCATCGAAGTCAATATTGCTCCTAGAGCTAGGTTGGCCTGCGAAACGGCGTAACGCTGATTGACCGTTCGAGTTCAGTGCAAATGGAGTCGGCGGGGCGTAACCGGCTGACGAGGCGTGGTTGTGAGGTTTTATATCGTGAATGACAGGAACTCGAGTTTTATTATCTTCTCTGTTTACATTATTTCTATAGCTTCGCGTACCATTCGTGAAAGATAGTGACGTGCTCTGGTCAGTACTTCGTTGTGCTCAAATTTTAAGGTATACTTATTTGTAAATATAAGCTCACATCTCTTTAGCTTGTAATTTACCAGTTGTGCCTTTACCGTAAGGTAGCAAGGCTAAGCCTTCCATTGACCTTAGTACAAAGTCCCTTCAGTAAGAAGGTATATGGACTTGAAAGTTCAAATTTATATATATATATGTTATCACTGAAGTTGAGCTTTTTATCACGATTGCGGATTTAGTTGCAGAGGTCCGTAGGGCCAAAGCAAATAAACCACATGAGGGATAAAAAGAAACTTCCAGTGCCGAGGGGTACATTGTTTTTTTAAATCGAGAAATCGTAAATTACAACATTTTAACCAACTTTTGTAGGTTATGTTGACGTCGGTTTACCTATTGCCCAGCTGCCTACAAAAAGTCGTAAAACAATGTATTACTTCACTGCCCTTTCTCGTATTTTATTTGACGATTTCGACGTTCTTCACTGCCGATTTTAAAAAAATGAATATGAAGAAATGTCGAATTTAATTTTGGCTAGATTTTGTAATTATATTAGAAAAAATAGCACGCTGAATATTTTATAAAAGTAATTTTTCCATGTTTGTGATAAATTAATCCACTCGTTTTGCATTGCTCGCTAGTAAATTGAACGTTGAAAAACTCTCCTTTTTAACTTGTAGAACAATCTACTATTAAATACGCCTAACATGAGGCTCAATGATGAAAATATGTAACTTACCTAAGTACGTATACAGGGTGCAGCATTGGATTTTTTAATTGTTTGACAGCAAATTTCTATTTAGATTTTGTAGAAGAACACTACGTGTTGGTTCAATTGGTGCCACTTGAGCATTTTTGTTGGCTCACTTAGAAAATATTTTTTTAGCCTTATATACGAAAGTAATATTTTTTGTCGCCTGTTAGGGGTTTCCCGAAAATATAGGTTTGGTTCCTTGGTCGGTTTCCATTGGCAGTGGGAGAGAATATAATACATTGACTGCCGTTGCCATTAGAGACGGGAAGCAATATGATTAATAATAAATCAACTAACCTCCTGGTTTTCATATTTAAATATTTTTGAATGGAGCTGAATACAAGAGATAGTCTCATCATAAAATGTAAAAGTGTTGTACGTATAACTCTGGACTAAAACATCATTTCCTCCCTTGTATGATTACAATTGATTAGGTACTGTTCTCGCTAACGCTGAAGAATTGAACTACATCCGCGGGAGGGAATGATACATTTTCCTCCCTAGTAATAGAAATAGCTATAAAAAATGTGTTAGGTAACTTTTGAAATTTTAAAACAAAATATCAATTTGGTGTTGATCAGGGACTGTTGAAAGTTGACAGGTGACTGATAAACCTAGTTGAAAACCGCTGATTGAAATAATAATTTGTACAGCAGATATAAAGACAAAAGACATTTGCTCAAGCACGTAACAATGAAGTCATTTTTACATTCAATAGACCTTTATACCATGTGTTAAAAAAATTGCATAGGGGTTGGCCATGGTAAATAAAACTAATATCTACAGCAAGCTTTAGAGACAGCAATTTTTAGAACTTTCAATCATGATATCAGAGTATAATATAAATTTATGACAGCAACAACAGTGATGACAGTTAATGAATTCTAAAGCTTACATTACTTTTATATTCCATGGCCAACCCTTATGTAATTTGTTTTTGAACACACCGTATAAGAAACGGGAGAAAATACGTATTTCATAAAATTACTGTTAACGGTCGACAATTAAATTTCTCAGGATGCTTTCATATTTTTACTTCAAATTTCAAAATCTTATCAACATTTTTAATAATAACTATTGATTTTAGTTTAGGGCAATAAAATATCTGAAATCACTAAGCACTGTTCTTTTAAAAAACTAAATGGAATTTTGTGTAAAATCATTAAGAAGCCAATATTTGAATGTTAGTATGAGCGTTGAGGGTTTTGTATGTTTCGTCCGTCAATACAGCACCCTGTATAACGTAAAGAAGTAATGTTGGATGAGGTGAGCGGAATCATGATTTTCATAAGACACTATTCCAAATTTGTAATAATAATCGAAGCTAACATATTGCAGCAGTCCGTAAAAATTATGCAATATGTGCCAGTATACAAAGCAGCATATGAGCATTACAAGGCAAGAAAGCGACAAAGAATGGATAATTTACAAAATGTTCAATCCAAGAATGCGGTAAACTTATACGGCGTTTTTAAATTGAATTAGTACCATACCCCATACTGCATTTTTGAGTCAACCAGGCATGGAATTGTGCAATTAGGTACATTTTATTTGTGTTTTACGCTTTTTAAATGTTGTTATTGGATTTTGGACGTTTAGTTCAGTTCCTCACTCAAAAACGTAATTTTCTGGACTTAACGCCTGTTACACTTGCACTGCAGTATAATCCTACATCATTTAAAACAAGCAAATTGAAATGAATAAATATTTATGTAAGTAACCAATATCGTCTAATGAAGCTATTTTGAATTATATTTTTACCGTAGGTATTGTAATCTGTAATGTATTCACTGCAAATATAGTTTTAGCGTCTTACACTTAAGAGTCTCTCGCAATCAATATTAGTGTCGCTATTGCAAGCTACAGATCACATCTACATACACGCACCAATGCTCGTGACGCGTCGTACAAAATGAAAAAGTTGCTGTTATTCGACTCGCCCGAGGAAATAATAAATTAGGCTTATATTGGCCGAGGAAGACCCTATTTCGACTTGCTTAATATGTAACTTCATACGAGTAAGACCGTATCTTATTTTTTGCGTTCTGGAGATTTGGCACCCAATCGAGGTCAGTAATTCAGTAATTGAAATACCACAAAGTAATTCAATTACCTCAAGTAATTTCAACTACGAACAGGTAATTCAACTGCTTATAAAGTAATTTAAATACTTTAGAGTACCTAATTTAATTACACAAAAGTAAATGAGTAATTGAATGTAGTAATTAATTACTTTCAAAAAGTAATTTTCAAGTATACTTTTTAACCAAAATGGCAATTCCCAATTACAATTACCTCATTTTGAAAAGTAATTCAATTCCAAGGCAAATAAACAAAAAGGAATTTAATTAGTAATTAATTACTGCCCAGCTCTGGCAACCGGTTTATAGCCGGCGGGGATTTTAATGCTAAACATCCAGTATGGGGTTCCTGATTAACTACGCCAAAAGGAAGGGAACTGTACAAGACAATGTTAGCAAATAATTATAATCAACTACCCACAGGTGAGCCTACTTACTGGCCATCAGATATCAATAAAATACCTGATGCTGTAGACTTTTTTGTCACCAAGGGATTATCATCAAGCTACTGCAAAGTGGACTCCTGCTTCGACCTTCTTTTGGACCACTCAACCATAATAACCACAATTAGGGCTTCTATTATCACCAAACAAAGAAAACCTTCACTCTATAATGGTCGTACAAACTGGGATATGTTCAAAGAGTACTTGATAGATAATACAATAATTAAAGCCTCGTTAAAATCTGAAAATGAAATTGACACTGCAGTTGAAAATCTCACCCGTAACATACAATATGCATCCTGGTACTCAACTCCATGCAATCCCGATAAAGAAAATGTCATTATTGATAATTATCCACTTGTAATCAGAACAAAAATCGCTGAAGAAAGAAGAGCCAGAAGAATCTGCCAACAAACCAGGCATCTTCCAGATAAAAATAAATTAAATAAATTAACTAGGGAGCTGACAAACTTACTAAAAGATTGGAAAAATGAAACGTTTAACGATTATGTAAGTAATTTATCGCCATATCCACACAATGTTTATGCCCTGTGGATAGCAACGAAAAAGCTAAAAAGCCCCAAAAAACCAATCCCCCCAATTCGGAAACCTGATGGCACGTGAGCAAGCACAGAAGAAGAGAAAGCGGAGCTCTTTGTTGCACATTTCTCAAATATCTTCCAGCCACATGAAACAATAAAGAAGCCGACCTGCGATTAATTAATAAAATTAAGCAATGGTAGTAAAAATCGCAGATCAACCCCCCTACAGTTTATACACCACGGCAGCTCTGAAAACTCTTTACTCACCGCGGATGGCCCTAGCTAACTCAAATTTCGGCGGCCTTGGATCGTAGGTTCAAATCATCAGCTGTGTACCCTGGAATGTCTTCAAAAAAGGAAAGGAAATGGGCGCCAGAAATCAAAAGATTTCAAATAATAAGAGGAAATAAACTGCAAGTGACTAACGTTAAATCAGTAAACAATAAAATAGTCTTGTGTTAGTAGTAAATTATCAAAATAATTAAAATGCAAATAATGTGATAACAAAATTGTGTACGAAAACTGAAGGTTGCGACACGCATAAAATCAAGAACCCCTTTCGGGTTATTTTAGTAACTTTAACAACAAATTATTCGTGGAATAAGCTTATCACAGTCATTTAATAAATCCTTCTGTTTAGGCTATTGAAAATAAAAAAGCGTGACTGTACCTTTTACAGAGGGTCAATACACATCAAAATTGCAGCTTTAAATACTGAGAATAATTAACTATAAGCATAAAAATTCAAATGTAAAAAGCAAGAGCATGTATGAAATTGAACATTACATGTTAATAATGGCAAAACGTATGAATTTAAATTCCAAATAATTACTGGTTTAAAATGTATAAAAGTAAAATGCAGGTAGTGAAGATACGATAAATCCCGGAATAACACAAACTAACCTCGCTTCTCCAACGCTCATAAACGGCTAACAGGCAAACGCCGGCCGGGTAGCTACACCCTTCGGTTCAAAATAAGCTGGTCGTGAACTGCTACCATAATGGACGAAATCGCCGTGGATGCAAATTATAGCAAAGGCACCCTCAAACGGCAGCAATTAAGCAGAGCGCCAGCAGGTGTCGAAAATGCGGTAAGGCTAGCGGCTTGGCCTCCGAGAAAAACTCGTAGTTGAATTTGGTAATAAAGAGCTAAGAAGAAATGTAATTACTATAGAGATAATAAAACAGAAAAGCGCCATCGTACCTGATCATAATCAGCCCTAGGAAACATACACTGCTGATTAGATTAATTGAGCGCACGTAATTTGACTTAAACACACAAATTTTAGCCACGCCGGTGGCGGCGGGCCAAAGCGAGGACAGCAAGTCCTCGGACAAAAAATTCGTTTTCTAACAACGGCCTGCGATAAGAGATAGCACAGGTCAGAAAGGGCATCGCGCGAACGAAAGGAACTCGATACAGGTACAAAATAAGCTGCTTTGGAAAATTTACGAATTCGAAATGCAAAAGATATATAATTCAACTAAAAATATACAGGTTAAGCCTGAAGTAATTGGATAACTGGCGAAACAATTAGGCGAAGCCAAAAAATTGTTTCACACATCCTCCAACAATAACACCTCAAGAAGAAAAGGAAGTATTAAAATATTTAAATGTTTTATTGCAATTATGTCCACCACTGCAACACTTTACGCCTAATGAGATAAAGACGAAAATTAAAAATCTTAATGATAAAAAGGCACCGGGATATGACCTCATCACAGCCAAACTGTTGAAAGAGCTGCCTAAAAAATCATTAATGGCAATTACACAAATATTTAATGCAGTGATCAGGCTAAATTACTTCCCAATACAGTGGAAATTTGGCCAAATAATTTTAATACACAAACCAGGAAAACCTCCGCAAATAGTTACTTCTTATAAACCGATAACACCGCTCCCAATATTATCAAAACTGCTGGAAAAGCTCATAATTAAAAGACTAATTAATGTCTGTAATAGACGAGCAAGCCATTATCCCTCAATATCAATTTGGGTTTAGACGCAAATATTCCACATTAGAACAAATCCACAGGGTAGTGAATCTGATTGAAAAGGACCTCGAAGAACGCAGATACTGTGTGGCGGTGTTCTTAGATGTAAGCCAGGCTTTTGACCGAGTCTGGCACCCTGGCCTACTATTCAAAATAAAGCAATATTACCTGCTTATAAAATCATACTTACCAAGTTAAATACGGAGACAGTCGTTCTACCATATATCCAATCAGCGCTGGGGTTCCCCAGGGAAGCGTCTTGGGACCCACATTATATCAAATATTTACAGCAGACTTACAACGAAGTTGTAGTTACAGCCACATTCGCGGACGACACTGCCATACTAGCTTCGCACACAGATCCCACACAAGCAGCGGCAAATCTACAACGGTCACTTAATAACATGCAAAAGTGGTTACACAAGTGGCGCATAAAAATCAACGAGAGCAAATCGACAGCAATAACATCCACCACAAAGCGCGGTACTTCTCCACCAATCACACTAAATGGCATACGGAAAAACAAGAAGCTAAGTACCTCGGCATGCATTTAGATAAGAGACTCACATGGAAAACACACCTCACAAAAAAGAGGAAAGAGCTGGACAGCAGGCTGAAAAACATGTAAAATTTTTTTATAATAATGTGCAAGTGGATTTGATCATGCAATTCTTAACAAGAAACTATACAATCTTGGCATCCATGGAAACTTTCTGAGATGGCTCTGTTCGTATCTTAGAAATAGATCCCAGGCAACTGTTATTAACGGTTATTCATTACATTTTTGGGTGTGACTTCTAGTGTCCCCCAGGGTAGTCATTTGGGGCCGCTTTTAATTATCCTTTTTATAAATAACATCAAGCGTTCTATAAAACATAGCCAATATTTTTTGTACGCAGACGATTTGAAAATTTATAAGGCTATAAATTCTAGTTTGGATGCCGATAAGTTGCAAGAAGACTTGGATTCTATATCGGATTTTTGTAATTCTAATAAATTACAGCTTAACCTAAAGAAATGCTTTATACTGTCTTTTCATAGGAAAGTTAGTCCTTTTTTATTTAATTATAAGTTATGCAACACACGTCTTGATTCAGTTTCTGAAATTAAAGATCTAGGTGTAATTTTTAATTCTAAACTCAATTTCCAGGCTGATGTTTTACGTGTTACTTCAAAAACTCTAAAAATGCTAGGTTTTACCTGTAGAATTGGTAAATTTTTTAAAACCATTTTGTCGTACAAGATATTATACTACAGTCTTGTTAGGAGTTCTCTTGAATTTTGTAGCCCTGTTTGGAATCCCTTCTAACAAGAGATCAATAAAAAAAACAATTAGGGTAGGCTGTGATATTACATATGAGTTATACGTTTGGCAGTACTGAAGTGTATTGTCAGTCTATGTCAAATTCGAGATTTGCAGGTTAAGTTTTACGTCAGTCTGTGTCAAACAACAAACAAAACCTAACCTACTAATCTCGAATTTGAGATAGACTGACAATACACTTCAGTACTGCCAAACGTATAACACATATCACAGCCTACCCTAATTGGTTTTTTTCATTGATCTCTGTTATAATATTTATATAGATCAGATAGAGCGTGTGCAGAAGAAATTCACTAATCACCTAACCTATAAATTTAATCGACAACTGCATTTATTAAATTACGAATCCAAGCTAAAAATGTTTGGCATGTCTTTTCTGTCGGACAGAAGAGTGATCAGTCACTTACTACTCCTCTTTAAAATTGTTAATAGCTTAATAAATTGTTAATAGCTTAATAAATTGTGAATATTTAGTAAGTAATTTAGGGCTCAACGTTTCGGACTATAGGCTTAGAAAACCATTACTGTTCTGTGAGCAGGTGTATGTTACCAACCTTGGTTGTAACGCTCCTTTGAGAAGGTTGGCTAAAACCTATAATTCTGGGTTTTATAATATTGAATTGTTTAATGTTAACTTATCCACTTTCGTTAATTCAATACGTAGTAATTTACGCAACTGAGTTTATATTATATTAAATCTTTTTCTTTGATTTTTTGTTAGTTCTCAGCTACATTTAATTTTAAATTTTTCTGTTATTTATTAGTGGTGACCCATTTTTGGAACTGTGGTCTTCCGTATCAGAGCCAGTAGATATAGGGGGGGGGGGGGTCTCCCCTCCTGTTATTACCTCTTAACTGTTGATCAAACATACGCCTTGACATCTGGTTCTCATTTAGCCTTGATATGTGTCCCAGCCACCTCAATCTGCTACATTTGGCATGGTTTACTATACTTGCTTCCCTGTATATTTCCGTCAGCTCTGCGTTATATCTTTGTCTCCATATGCTTCCCTGTTTGACACCTCCTACTTCTAGCTTCCTTTGGTTTTCTTGTGTTAAAACCCATAATTCGCCACCGAACAGCAGTGAGTAATTTCTTATAGCTCCCCACACATTTAGACCTGGCTACTATGCGCCTTTCTATCACTTCGTCATAGTTACCGTCATTTGGTATTTCCACTCCAAGGTACACTACACTTTTTTTCTCTTTGAATTCCCAACTCTTCTCCGATCGTGTGCTTTCTGTTTTTAACACTTCTGCCGTGTGGCCCCGCCTGCTACCCAATATTATGAACTCGGTTTTTGCTTCATTGATCTTCAGGCCTACCCCTCTTGCACTACTTTCTAAGCTTTGAATAGTTCTTTCAGCTCCTCCCCTGTTTTGGCTAGCAGAACTAGGTCATCTGCGTACGCAATGCACTGATGTGAGTTTCCAAGCACGTTGTATCCCATTTTGTTCTGCTTTTCCTTACAATAGACTCCAGGACTATATTGAACAGACTAGTCGACAAAGGGTCGCCCTGTTTTAGGCCTCTCTCACTTATAAAACGGTTTGACAGTTGTTCCTTGCATCTCACCTTATTGGTCGTCTTCTGTAGGGTCATTCTGATAAATGATATTAGTTCATTTGGGCATTCTAGGCTACCCAAAGCTTTGTATATCTCCGCTCTTAGCACTGTATCGTAGGCTTTTTTAAAATCAATAAAAAAGGTATAAATGCGTCCTCCTTTCTTGTCCGCCTTTTCTTGGATCTGTTTCATTATGAATACTTGGTCGATGATCGATTTGCCTTTTCTGAAGCCCGCCTGTTACTGCCCGATTATCTTTTCGGCTCGTTCGTCCAGCCTCACCTTTATCGTAGTGGCCAACACCTTGTATATAACACTGAGTAAAGAGATCGGCCTACCATTCTCTGCTAGCTGTTCATTACCCTTTTTATAAATAGGGGTTATAATTTCCGTTGACCATTCTTCTGGCATCTGCTTTTCCTGTCATATCTGCATTATTAAATCATGCACCGCCTTGAAGATCTGATCTCCCCCATATTTGAACAGTTCTATAGGCAGCTCGTCTACTCCTGGGCTTCTGTTGTTTTTCATCTTAATGATAATATCCTTAACTTCCTCCAGTGTTGGTTCCCTTAACCTAGTGTTATTTGTGCCTTCGTAAGATATCGCTTCTTCATTCTCTGTTTCCCCTTGCTTCTGCTCTAGAATTCTTTTGAAGTATCGGTCCCACATGTCCTGTATCGCCCCTGTTTCTGTGATTAATTTCCCTTTCTCGTTGCTGTAAAACATAAGTTGTTTTTACCTCCCACTTTACTTTCTTTTAAGCTTCTCGAATTCTCTTATCTGCTTTCTTTGATGGTTTTCTTTTAGCTTTTCTATTTTCCGTAGCCTCTCTCTTTTGTCCCGACACTTTGATTTCACTTTTCTGCAGGCTTCCTTATATTTTCCTAGTGCTTCAGCCGTATTTTCTTTTAACATTTTGAGTTTTGCTTTCTTTCGCTCGTTTACCACTTTCGCACAGCTCTCGTCAAACCATTACTTCCTGGATCTTGCTTTGGTCCTTTCTAAACCCTGCGCTCCTTGCCTGACTGTATATTTGATTGCTTCCCATTTTCCATTGACTGTATCCTGTGGGTTGATGATTTTACTTTGTTCTACGGCTTTTAAAAAAATACAAAGAGGTTATAAAAAATAAACTAGAAGAATGCTACCCGTTTGGAAACATCTCTGCCAATGATATGTGGATTTTAACAAAAAATTGTATAAACACTGCTCAAACCAATACGAGACAAGAAACAACAACAAAATGTCAGCCGTGGATAACCAATACAACACTAACAGTAGTAGAAGAACGGCGTAAACTAAAAGCCAAAGGTAACTTAAATGCTCAAGAGGTAATAACTATGGCTCAGCTAAATAGTGAAATACAGCGACTGTGTAGAAAGGATAAAAACACATACATCGGTAAAATTTGTGAAGAAGTGGAAGAGCATGCAAACACAAATCAAACAAAAGACCTTTTCAGCAAGATTAAAACACTAATAAGACAATACCAAAAAAGATCTTGGGTAATCGAAAACTCCGATGGAAACGTAGTAACCGAAATACAAGAAGTAACTGAGACATGGAAAAAATACTGTAGTGAACTTTATCAAGAGAGAAATCTTGGTGATAGAAATGCTACAATGCCGACCACCGACAAACAAGAACCAAATATTCTAAAATCAGAAATAAGACATGCACTCAAGCGTATAAATCCGAAAAAGGCCACAGGTATAGATGAGATCTCTATAGAAACTATAACATTAATGGAAGAAACAGGTGTAGATGTTTTACACTCAATTTGTAACAATATTTGGACGACTGGAGAATGGCCCGAAGACTGGGTTCACTCAGTCTTTATACCATTGCATAAAAAAGGATCGCTTCGGAAATGTAATAACTATCGACTACTAGCTATTATATCTCATACTAGTAAAATCCTTCTCCATATATTAAATGAACATTTAAAAAATTTTCTCGTAAAACAAATACCACAAGAACAGGCTGGGTTCGTCAGTGGGAAAGGGACACGTGAACAAATTTTAAATATTATACAATTAATTGAAAAGGCACGCGAATTTTATGTCCCCATATATATATGTTTCATTGACTATTCCAAGGCATTTGACTCGATTGATTGGGGCAAACTGTGGGAGATTCTATTTGACATGGGAGTCCCTGAACACTTAATTTATTTAATAGCACAACTTTATACTCGCAACCAAGCAACAGTTAAAATTGATAATCACTTATCCTCCACTTTCAAAACCAAATCAGGCACTAGACAAGGCTGTATACTTTCACCACAATTATTTAATGTATACGCCGAGTACGCAATACGTAAAACTTTAGAAGACTGGAAAGGTGGAGTAGTAATTGGTGGTAAGAAAATAACAAATTGGAGGTACGCGGATGATACCACCATTTTCGCAAACAATCCCGAAGAACTGCTGGAATTAATGACCAACCTAGAACGCGAAAGTAATCAAACAAAAATAATGGTAATAGACCGCGTAAACGATAATAACCCCAATTTAATGCGAGTAGGCGACTATGAGGTGGTACAAAATTTTGTATATCTAGGATCTCTGATATCAAATACCGGCGACATAAAGAAAGAAATAATACGAAGAGCCGAAATAACAAAAAGCGCTACTAGAAAACTTCAGAAAATATGGAAGGACAACCACATTAGTAAATCAACTAAAGTCCGTTTGGTTAAAGCTATAATACATCCAATATTCCTATATGCAGCAGAAACATGGGTAATCAGAGAGCAAGATAAACGCAAAATTGATGTGCTAGAAATGTTTATATGGTGCAGGATTCTGAGAATACCATGGACACAGAGAAGAACAAATGCATCAATACTTGACGAACTAGGTATAAAACAACGTCTATCCACCATCATAGAAAATAGAATTATGTCTTTTTTTGGACACAGCTAGAAAGAAAGACGATAATTTCGAGCGTCTGGTAGTCCAAGGAGAAGTTAATGGCAAGCGACGAAGAGGACGCTCACCAACGAGATGGTCAGACTTGATTAACCGTAGAACTGGATTAAATCTACAACAAGCTATGCACACAGCTGAAAATAGACAAATTTGGCATGATAAAGTTTACAACAATTAATCATGTTCCATCCATATAGTGTCACGACGCATCATTAATGATGCTACGACTAAGAAGAATGGCTTTTAAATATTTGCTTCGCCTATCCTCTGTTTCATCATCATCATCACCCAGCCATTTACTTCGTCCACTGTTGAACATAGGCCTCCCCTAGGCGGTTCCATTTATCTCTGTTTTGCGCTGTCTGTAACCAATTTGTTGTTATTCGCTTTATATCATCAGTCCAGCGCGTTGGTGGTCTTCCTTGGCTTCGCTTATCTACTCGCGGTCTCCATTCTAGTAATTTTCGTGTCCACCTCATATCTTTAAGTCTGGCAACGTGCCCAGCCCATCTCCACTTTAGACTAGCTATGCGTGTTATAACATCTGTAACGCCAGTTCTTTTCCGTAGATCTACATTTCTGATCTTGTCCCTCAAAGTTACTCCCAGCATCGATCTCTCCATCCGTCTTTGTGCCACTTTTAGTTTCAATGTTGTTGTTTTGGTCAGAGTTAATGTTTCAGATCCGTATGTGAAGACCGGAAGCACACATTGGTCGAATGCTTTTCTTTTCAAGCTTATGGGAATGTCACTTTTAAATATATCACGCATTTTTCCGTATGCAGCCCACGCCAAAGTTATTCTTCTTTGTATTTCGCATGTTTGATTGTCTCTGTTCAGCCTTAGTTCATGTCCAAGATATATGTATTTTTCTACTAATTCTATTTCGTGACCTTTCACTTCGGGATTATCCGAGGGGACTAGATTTGTCATGAATGTAGTTTTACTGAAATACATTTTGAGGCCAATTTCTGTACATGCTACGTCTAGTTCATTTAACATATCGTTCAGTTTTCCCAGTTCGTCAGTTATGATAACTATGTCGTCTGCATAGCGGAGATGATTTAGATTTTCACCATCTATTGTTATGCCTTTGCAGTTCCAATCGAGCTTTTTAAAAGCGTACTCCAATGCCGTTATGAACAGTTTCGGGGATAGTGTGTCCCCTTGTCTGACGCCCCGATTTAATTTTATTTTATCACTTTCTTCATGCAGTTTTACTGTCATCGTTGCATTTTTATATATGTTAGTAATGAGTTTCGTATAGCGGTTGTCAGTACGGCTTTCGTTTAGAGCTTCCAGCACACTATCTAGTTCTAGAGTATCAAACGCTTTATGAAAGTCGACAAAAGCAAGCGCTAAAGGTCTATTATACTCTATAGATTTTTCTACTAGTAATTTCACAGCTTGTGAGTGATCGTTTGTTCCATAGTTGGAGCGGAATCCAGCTTGCTCTTTTGGCTGATAAAAATCTAATTTTCTCTCTAGTCTTGATGTTATAATTCTTGTAAAGAGTTTATAAATATGATTGAGGAGGCTAATAGGCCTAAAGTTTTCAAGGTCCGTTTTATCGCCCTTTTTATATAGGAGTGTAGTTACTGCGTTATTCCATTTTTCTGGTATTTTGCAACTATTTAAACATAAATTAAAAAGCATTTTGATTTTCATAATCAGTTCTTGTCCTCCGATCTTAATGGCTTCAATCATAATCCCATCTTCGACTGGAGCTTTATTTGGTTTCATGTGCTTCAATGCTTTTTGAATTTCGTAGGTGGTAATTTCTGGCATATCTTCTGAACCTTGGTTAATTATTCTTTTTTTAAGGGCTTCTTCTATACCTGACTGATCTTGTCGTTGACTGTTATAGAGATTTTCATAGAAATCTTGCACTATTTTCAGTAATTCTTCCCTGTTCGATGACACTTCTTGTTGTGGTTTTTCAGCTTAGTTATTTCGCACTTCCCGTTATTGAGTTTTCTTTTTAGGACTTTTAGGCTTTTGTTGTTTTCTATGGTTTGTTTAATCTTGTCAGTTTTGTATTGTCGTATATCTGATCTTATGGCTTTTGTAATTTTTCGGTTCATTTCTTTTAATTCTTGTTTGTTGATGTTTATTTGACTTTTCATTTCTCTTCTTTCTTCTAGTAGTTGTTTGCTCTGTTGGCTTATTCTTTTATCTTTTTCTTTTTTTGGACAATATTCCTTCTGACTGTCATTGATAGCTGAAGTCATCTTGTCGTTTAAACTATCCACGTTTTCATTTATTGATATGTTTTTTAAATGGTTGCTAATTTTATGTTGGTATTTATCGATATTATATGGATCTGTCCAAGTTGGTGATATTTTCTTTTTAATCATTCGGTATCTCTCTTTACCCAGGCAAATTTGAACTGTTGCCCTTACCATTCGGTGGTCGCTGCCTGTGAAAATTTATTTATAACTGTTACATTCTTAATTATGTGTTTTTTATTACTAATTATGAAATCTATTTCGTTTCTTGTCTTTCCGTCAGGACTTTCCCATGTCCATCGTCTATGCTTTTTTTTTATAAATGTAACTATTCATTTGATACAGGTTTATTTTGGAGTAGGAAACTCAGCAAGGTTTCCCCTCTTTCGTTTCGACCCTGAGTTCCAAATTTGCCGAGTGCTGTTTCTTCATTTGATTTCCTTAGTCCTATTTTAGCATTAAAATCGCCACACAAGATGGTAAAGTGTGCGGTTTATCATTTAGTGCAATGTAAATATCGTCGTAAAATGTTTCAATTTCATCATCTGAGTGGTCAGATGTTGGGGCGTAGACCTGAATAATCTTTAAATTGTATCTCTTATTTAGTTTTCGTGATAGATATGTAACTCAATTGGACACATTTTTTACATATTCTATGTTACTTCAGTGTTTTTTATGAATGAAGAAACCAACTCCTCCAATCGATGTAGCTTCATTTCCAATATTATAGAATAAATGTCCTGTTTTTAACGTCTTTAAAAATTCACCACGTTGTCTTGTTTCCTCTGTTTGCACTGCCTCAATCTCCCATCTAATTCTCTTTCTTCCTTTTTTCCCCGCTAATTTCGGTATTTCCTGCCTTAAACTAGCTCTGACTATAAAGTGATCAGAGCTGATATCCGCTCCTCTGAATGTTCTTCCATCTTCTATACTGTTTGAGTGCTTTCTCTCTATCAACACATGATCGATTTGGTTTTTTGTACGACCGTCTGGGCTTGTCCATGTGATTTTATGTATATTTTAACACTGCCCCTCTCTTACCTACCTACACTTACTGAATTATTACTTTACTTTGCCCTGGGTTCGCTAGCTGACTCAGTCGGTATGCTTATGAGACTCTTTTTTATATTCTCAGTGTAGCTAAGGGAAAGCTAATGTTTTTGAGGCCAACAAATATTGTTTAAGGCCAACTCGTGGACACCTGAAATGTTGTACTCACCAAGGTACATATGACTGACCACAAGAATCTAAACAGTTTATAATGAAGACATATAATCTGCAAACCACTACACACACAAGAAAATACAAATAAGTACATGCAAAATACAGCGCTAACACGCTACATATATGAAAATGGTTCAAACAGATATGTAGAAGTTTATTAATCGATGCAAAGTTAAATAGCGTGCACTAGTAAACTCAACGCGACGCTGTCCCTTCTTGAACAGACTTGTAACCGGATACCGGTCTTTGAAGATAGTGCGTGCACGTTGGGATGGCGTAACTGCGACGCTCGATCAGCAGGTAATTCCCCGTGCTAACAATCACAAGGGTAATGGCTCCAGCTGGTGCAATAATATTTCGCTTGTACGGTGATTATGGCTATTAACTAACCTGGCTTTTGAGGGCCTCCAAGTGTTATAGTTATACTAAGGCAGGTGCTTTTCCTATGATGTTGCAACGATAGTTGTCTTCTGACAAGGCTGCAACTGTGGCAGGATTTGGCTGCTTTTGGGTGTTGGTGTCTCTTTCAGAGGCACGATGAGCCGCCGGCGAATAATGCCGGCTACCACACAATCTATGATGCGCTGTTTAGGGCTGTTTTAGCCCGCTTCGTGTTGCTGACAATTCGCGAGTTCGATCAGCGAACCCGCGACGACCCCCACTTGTTAACAATCTGGGTGCGAATCTCTTGATCCGCGCTATTCAACCACTTGGCGAATCCTATTCTTGCAGGCCTCCGACGTTAATCCACATCCTGCCCGGTTATTCCCAAGCGAAAACTGCACTATCGACGAATTCCGTCACGAATGCGTGGCACATTACACTTATAGTCATTGACAGCGTATACATTAATTATTACTCTATAGTGCGAAGCTACATGAATGAACACAAGAACACCTACTGTTAGGATTCGTTGCTAATTAGCATATAATGAACAGATATAATTTGAATAACTACAAGTGGCACGAATTGACCCGTTTCAATATCCTTACGCTTAAGCTGAGTTGTTTTAATCACCATACTGTTTCTTGCTGCCAAGTCGATCAGTTTCTGCCCGTTTTTGTTTGATTCCTTGTGCAAACTTTCCTTGCCCGCTGTGTACTCGTTTCTTCTCTCTCTCCCTACCTTGTCGTTCATATCGCCTAATAGTATTTTGATATCAAAGTGAGGGATGGAGTTATGTATTTCTTCTAATTGTTCGTAGAGATGGTCTCTTTTTGTTTCTTCGGTTTCCTCCGTGGATGCATGGATATTTATTAAGCTTATTTTTCTAAACTTTCCTTTTAACCGCAGATAGCTGAGCCTTTCATTAACTCTTTTATAATCTACTATTATGTGTTTCAGCTGTTCTCTTATTAAAAATCCTCTTCTTTGTATTGGATCTTTTTCCCTAATTCCTCTGTTTTGGCTATCCAATCGCCCGCTTCATTTGTCTTCCCTCTCACTCTTGACATCCGTTTGAGTTTGTTTATGGAGTACACAATTTTTCTTGCGTTTGGGCGCCATCTTGGATTTTGCATCATTTCCTTTAGTTCTCCTATTTGTTGGTCAAGTGTTTTTCTTTCTTCGTCCCTTTCTCTTTCTTTCTCCTTTAAAATAATTAGTTCGTTTATTGGTTTCTCTATCTCCAACCTTATCCTATATAATTCCGTGACCGCTGACGCACCCGCCTGCATTTCCTCTCGCAGCTCCCGTAGTGAACTTTCTATATTCTCCCGCTAACAGCCATTTTAAACGACTTATCGACTGGTCTAATATGATATGGGTACAGTCTAAAAATTTGAAATAACAAACACATTGTGAAACATGTAAAGTAGTAAAGGGTGTTTTTTTTTAGAGTGGGAGAACTTTAAATTGAAATAAAACACAGAAAAATGTTTTTAATATCCATGAAATTGGCTTTTATTGAAAGATAATTTTATGGAATTTATGTTTGAATATGATTTCGGGCATGTGACCGTAGCGGCTGGCGTGTACATGACGTAATCTGGAGGTCCAATTTTCACACACTCTTCGGAGTAAATCAGGCTGTATTTCGGAAATAACGCCTCGAATGTTGGCTTCCAAGTGCTCAATTGTTTCCGGTTTATCGACGTAGACATGCGACTTTACATATCCTCAAAGAAAATAATCTAACGGCGTCAAATTGCACGAAAGAGGTGGCCAATTAACAGATCCACAAAATGGATCCACAAAATGGATCCACGAAATGTGTTTCAGAAAAGTCAAATAAATCAAAGTAATAACTATTAGCTATCGAGCGATTCTATTTATCTAGCTCACTGCTGGTATATTTTGATAATGATGAGAAATTAAACGTTGGTTGTATTAGAAAAAAGTTGCCTAATTTATGGCCTTATTTCGTTGGTACTATTCGTAAAATAAGCGTGAGATTCCGCCGGAATTTGTAGTTACAAAGAATAAAGGAAGATACACCAGCATGTTCGGATTTTCAAACAATATGACCCTTGTTTCTTAAGTGACCAAAACAAATTCACCAAAACTAGGCTTGTTAGTTTCTACTATGCACCACGAGCCTTCCACCGATACTAAAGAGAGGAAAAAACCCGACGCCATGACCTTTTATAACTCCACCAAAGGAGGTGTAGATACCGTCGACGAGTTGTGTGGTAATTATTCCATTTCCAGAAGATCATCGCGTTAGCCACTCACAATATGTTTTGGGTTTCTCAATATTGCAGCCGTAAATGCCTTTGTAATTTACAAATTCAACAACAACTTTGCAGAGACTTTTTGTAAGTATTATCAATAAACTTAGTAGAAGAGCAATTGACTTACTGTAACGTATGTGCGATTTTGAAGACGCGCATGAAATTTTTTAGTTTTAACTAAATAAAATATTTCCGAATCGACTTGTCTGTTGATTAACAGGTGTTGGTACGTTCTGTAAGTACAGTACACTACATTGGCGATAAGTATTATTTTAAGCGTTGACTAATTATTATCTAATGCTTATAGTTAGTAGTATCAAGTGAACCTACATGATTACTTCAAAAGTTGGAAATTTTCAACGTTTCGAGATGAGTAAAGAAGCAAAAGTGGTTAAAGTGTATAAAGCAAGGTTAGAACAGAGCTGGGCAGTAATTAATTACTTTGTAATTAAATTCCTTTTTGTTTATTTGCCTTGGAATTGAATTACTTTTCAACATGCGGTAATTGTAATTGGGAATTGGCATTTTTGTTAAAAAGTACGTGAAATTTATTTTTTCAAAGTAATTAATTACTACATTCAATTACTCTAAAGTATTTATTTAAATTACTCGAGGTAATTGAATTACTTTGCGGTATTTCAATTACAGCAAAAGCAAAAACTAAGATAAGGTCTTATTAAGTTACATATTAAGCAAATCGAAACCGGAACAATATATGCCTAATTTATTTATTATTTCCTCTGATGAGTCGAATAACAGCAACTTTTGCATTTTGTACAACGCTGATACGTGCACGAGCTCTGGTGCATGTATGAAGATGTGATATGTAGCTTGTAATAGTGACACTAATATTTATTGTGCAAGACGCTAAAACTATATTTGCGGTAAATACATTACAGATTACAATACCTACGGTAAAAATTAATTTAAACTAGCTTCATTAGACGATATTGGTTCATAATAACTATTTATTCTTTTCTAATTGCTTGTTTTAAACGATGTACTAGCATAGGGTTATACTGCCGTGCAAGTGTAACAGGCAATAGGTCCAGAGTGAGTTTTTGAGTGAGGTATTGATCTAAACGGCCAATATCTGATAACAACATGTAAACCTAATTGCAAAATTCCATGCCTGGTTGACTCAAAAATGCAGCATGGGGTATTTTATTGCCCTAAACTTAAAATCAATAAGTATTATTAAAGATGTTGATAATATTTTGAAATTTGAAGTAAAAATATGAAAGCAATCTGAGCTATAATTGTCGAGCGTTGACAGTAGTTTTATGAAATACGTATTTTTATCCGTTTCTTATACGGTGTGTTCAAAAACAAATTACATCAGGGTTGGCCATGGAATAAAAGTAATGTCAACAGCAAGCTTTAGAATTCATTAGCTGTCAAAACGCTTGTTGCTGTCATAAGTTTATATTATACGCTGAAATCGTGATTGAAAATTCTAAAAATTGCTGTCTCTAAAGCTTGCTGTCGACATTAGTATTATTTTCCATGGCTAACCCTTATGCAATTTCTTTTTGAACACACGGTCTTTTGTTTTTGTATCTGATGTACAAATTCTTATTTCAATCTGCCGTTTTCAACTAGGTTTATCAGTCACCTGTCAACTTTCAACAGTTCCTGATCAACACCAAATTGATATTTTGTTTTAAAATTTCGAAAGTTAGCTAACACATTTTTTATATGTATTTGTATTACTAGGGAAGAAAATGTATAATTCCCTCTCGCAGATGTAGTTTAATTCTTCAGCGTTAGCGAGAACGTTTTAGTCCAGAATTATACATACAACACTTTTACATTTTATGATGAGACTATCTCTTGTTCTCTGAATGTCATTTTTTTTGCAGTGGTCTATTATGTTTTTCGGACTTTTTCCACTGTCTAGGGTGTAAATCACACAACGTTTCAGGAGTTTTGTTCTACTCCCGTCTTCAGGTGTTCCTGGTTAGTCCTGAGAAAAACTGATATTGTACGTTTTTCAACGTAAATTTGTGCCTCCATCGGGGTTTGAACCCGGGACCGCTGATCGCTGTGATTACTACTTTGCCACTCTAACCACTAGGCCACCAAGGCGGTTGAACGAATCGTTGTGTGATTTACACCCTAGACAGTGGAAAAAGTCCGAAAAACATATCACTCTCTCTTGTATTCAGCTGCATTCAACTATATTTAAATATGAAAACCAGGAAGCTAGTTGATTTATTATTAATCACATTGCCTCCCGTATCTAATGGCAACGGCAGTCAATGTATTATATTCCCTCCCACTGCCATTGGAAACCGACCAGGGAACCAAATATATATTTTCGGGAAACCCCTAACAGGCGACAGAAAATGCCACTTTCGTATAAAGGGGTAAAAAAAGTATTATCGAACTAAGCCAACAAAAAATGCTCAAGTTGCTCCAATTGGATCACCATGTAGTGTTTTTTACAAAATCTAAATAGAATTTTGCTGTCAAACAATTAAGAAATTCAATGTTCCACCCTGTATACTTAGATAAGTTACATATTTTTGTCATTCAGCCTCATGTTAGGAATATTTAATAGTAGATTGTTCTACAAGTTAAGAAAAGTTAGAGTTTTTCAACGTTTAATTTACGAGCGAGCGATGCAAAGCGAGTGGATTAATGTATCACGAACATGGAAAAATCACTTTTATAACATATTCAGCGTGCTATTTTTTCTCATACCATTACAAAATCTAGCCAAAATGAAATTCGACATTTCTTCATATTCGAAAAAAAATTAAATTGGCAGTGACAACGTCGAAATCGTCAAATAAAATACGAGAAATCGGCAGTAAAGTAATCCATTGCTTTACGACTTTTTGTAGGCGGCTGGGCGATAGGTAAACGTCAACCGACGTCAACATAACCTACAAAAGTTGATTAAAATTTTGTAATTTTGCGATTTCTCGATTTTAAAAAAACAATGTACCCTTTGGCACTGGAAGTTCCTTTTTATCCCTCATGTGGTTTATTTGCTTTGGCCCTACGGGCCTCGGCAACTAAATCCACTATCGTGATAAAAGCTCAACTTGAGTGATAACCTATTTGGAAACTAATATAAAAAGAATATATAAATTTGAACTTCCCATTCCCTATACCTTCTCATTGAAGGGACTTTGTGCTAAGGTATATTAGGATTAATCGGTTTATTATAACCTAAGCAATCTATGCCAAATTGGTGTCCCATTTTATTTGGGACACCCTGTATAATTATTATTCTTGAATTTATTTATTTACTTACATATTACATCAAAACAAACTAAAAACTTTTGGTTTTGGTGAACAGTGCATGTAGCTACAAGATTTAATTATCAAAAAACCTTCAAGAGTGATAAAGTATATTAGGTTTAATCGGTTTATTATAACCGAAGGAATCTATGCCAAATCGGTGTCCCATTTTATTTGGGACACCCTGTATAATTATTATTCTTGAATTTATTTATTTACTTACATCTTACATCAAAACAAACTAAAAACTTTTGGTTTTGGTGAACAGTGCATGTAGCTACAAGATTTAATTATCAAAAAACCTTCACGAGTGATAAAGTATATTAGGTTGAATCGGTTTATTATAACCGAAGGAATCTATGCCAAATCGGTGTCCCATTTTATTTGGGACACCCTGTATAATTATTATTCTTGAATTTATTTACTTACTTACATCTTACATCAAAACAAACTAAAAACTTTTGGTTTTGGTGAACAGTGCATGTAGCTACAAGATTTAATTATCAAAAAACCTTCAAGAGTGATAAAGTATATTAGGTTTAATCGGTTTATTATAACCGAAGGAATCTATGCCAAATCGGTGTCCCATTTTATTTGGGACACCCTGTATAATTATTATTCTTGAATTTATTTACTTACTTACATCTTACATCAAAACAAACTAAAAACTTTTGGTTTTGGTGAACAGTGCATGTAGCTACAAGATTTAATTATCAAAAAACCTTCACGAGTGATAAAGTATATTAGGTTTAATCGGTTTATTATAACCGAAGGAATCTATGCCAAATCGGTGTCCCATTTTATTTGGGACACCCTGTATAATTATTATTCTTGAATTTATTTACTTACTTACATCTTACATCAAAACAAACTAAAAACTTTTGGTTTTGGTGAACAGTGCATGTAGCTACAAGATGTAATTATCAAAAAACCTTCAAGAGTGATAAAGTATATTAGGTTTAATCGGTTTATTATAACCGAAGGAATCTATGCCAAATCGGTGTCCCATTTTATTTGGGACACCCTGTATAATTATTATTCTTGAATTTATTTATTTACTTACATCTTACATCAAAACAAACTAAAAACTTTTGGTTTTGGTGAACAGTGCATGTAGCTACAAGATTTAATTATCAAAAAACCTTCACGAGTGATAAAGTATATTAGGTTTAATCGGTTTATTATAACCGAAGGAATCTATGCCAAATCGGTGTCCCATTTTATTTGGGACACCCTGTATAATTATTATTCTTGAATTTATTTATTTACTTACATCTTACATCAAAACAAACTAAAAACTTTTGGTTTTGGTGAACAGTGCATGTAGCTACAAGATGTAATTATCAAAAAACCTTCAAGAGTGATAAAGTATATTAGGTTTAATCGGTTTATTATAACCGAAGGAATCTATGCCAAATCGGTGTCCCATTTTATTTGGGACACCCTGTATAATTATTATTCTTGAATTTATTTATTTACTTACATCTTACATCAAAACAAACTAAAAACTTTTGGTTTTGGTGAACAGTGCATGTAGCTACAAGATGTAATTATCAAAAAACCTTCAAGAGTGATAAAGTATATTAGGTTTAATCGGTTTATTATAACCGAAGGAATCTATGCCAAATCGGTGTCCCATTTTATTTGGGACACCCTGTATAATTATTATTCTTGAATTTATTTATTTACTTACATCTTACATCAAAACAAACTAAAAACTTTTGGTTTTGGTGAACAGTGCATGTAGCTACAAGATTTAATTATCAAAAAACCTTCAAGAGTGATAAAGTATATTAGGTTTAATCGGTTTATTATAACCGAAGGAATCTATGCCAAATCGGTGTCCCATTTTATTTGGGACACCCTGTATAATTATTATTCTTGAATTTATTTACTTACTTACATCTTACATCAAAACAAACTAAAAACTTTTGGTTTTGGTGAACAGTGCATGTAGCTACAAGATTTAATTATCAAAAAACCTTCAAGAGTGATAAAGTATATTAGGTTTAATCGGTTTATTATAACCGAAGGAATCTATGCCAAATCGGTGTCCCATTTTATTTGGGACACCCTGTATAATTATTATTCTTGAATTTATTTACTTACTTACATCTTACATCAAAACAAACTAAAAACTTTTGGTTTTGGTGAACAGTGCATGTAGCTACAAGATTTAATTATCAAAAAACCTTCACGAGTGATAAAGTATATTAGGTTTAATCGGTTTATTATAACCGAAGGAATCTATGCCAAATCGGTGTCCCATTTTATTTGGGACACCCTGTATAATTATTATTCTTGAATTTATTTACTTACTTACATCTTACATCAAAACAAACTAAAAACTTTTGGTTTTGGTGAACAGTGCATGTAGCTACAAGATGTAATTATCAAAAAACCTTCAAGAGTGATAAAGTATATTAGGTTTAATCGGTTTATTATAACCGAAGGAATCTATGCCAAATCGGTGTCCCATTTTATTTGGGACACCCTGTATAATTATTATTCTTGAATTTATTTATTTACTTACATCTTACATCAAAACAAACTAAAAACTTTTGGTTTTGGTGAACAGTGCATGTAGCTACAAGATTTAATTATCAAAAAACCTTCACGAGTGATAAAGTATATTAGGTTTAATCGGTTTATTATAACCGAAGGAATCTATGCCAAATCGGTGTCCCATTTTATTTGGGACACCCTGTATAATTATTATTCTTGAATTTATTTATTTACTTACATCTTACATCAAAACAAACTAAAAACTTTTGGTTTTGGTGAACAGTGCATGTAGCTACAAGATGTAATTATCAAAAAACCTTCAAGAGTGATAAAGTATATTAGGTTTAATCGGTTTATTATAACCGAAGGAATCTATGCCAAATCGGTGTCCCATTTTATTTGGGACACCCTGTATAATTATTATTCTTGAATTTATTTATTTACTTACATCTTACATCAAAACAAACTAAAAACTTTTGGTTTTGGTGAACAGTGCATGTAGCTACAAGATGTAATTATCAAAAAACCTTCAAGAGTGATAAAGTATATTAGGTTTAATCGGTTTATTATAACCGAAGGAATCTATGCCAAATCGGTGTCCCATTTTATTTGGGACACCCTGTATAATTATTATTCTTGAATTTATTTATTTACTTACATCTTACATCAAAACAAACTAAAAACTTTTGGTTTTGGTGAACAGTGCATGTAGCTACAAGATGTAATTATCAAAAAACCTTCAAGAGTGATAAAGTATATTAGGTTTAATCGGTTTATTATAACCGAAGGAATCTATGCCAAATCGGTGTCCCATTTTATTTGGGACACCCTGTATAATTATTATTCTTGAATTTATTTATTTACTTACATCTTACATCAAAACAAACTAAAAACTTTTGGTTTTGGTGAACAGTGCATGTAGCTACAAGATTTAATTATCAAAAAACCTTCAAGAGTGATAAAGTATATTAGGTTTAATCGGTTTATTATAACCGAAGGAATCTATGCCAAATCGGTGTCCCATTTTATTTGGGACACCCTGTATAATTATTATTCTTGAATTTATTTATTTACTTACATCTTACATCAAAACAAATTAAAAACTTTTGGTTTTGGTGAACAGTGCATGTAGCTACAAGATTTAATTATCAAAAAACCTTCAAGAGTGATAAAGTATGTAGGTTAACTATAGTTAACAAAACATAAAAATGAAGCATTTTTAGATTACGATTACGAATCAACATGACACGAATGACAGTTGCAACTTGCTAGAAAGTTCTACTAAATACAACTACATATACTCCATTTACTTGACATCTGCACTGTCAGTGTCAAATTTTAAAAAAATGTCTTGACTATACCTAAAAAATAATGTGTTTTTTATTAGACTGTACAGTAATTCAATTGTTAAAATGTGAAACATAGCAGTGGTGCCAACATAATGTCAGTTTGACAGTGCAGATGTCAAGTAAATGGAGTATATATGATAATAATTTTTATTCAAAGTAATTGAAAAAGTAATTGATGTTGTACAATTACAATTACTAAGTAATTTGTAATTGAATTACTATTTCCTGAGTAATTGAATCTCTGGTAATTAAATTACTGCATTGAGCGGTAATTGGTAATTAGTAATTAATTACTTTTTAAAAGTAATTTGCACAGCTCTGGGATAGAACAATATTTTTTGGCTAATCAAATAACGGAAGAAGAAAGGAAGCGTGCAGTTCTGCTTAATTGTTGTAGCGAGAATTAAATTAATTTTCAACCTATGTGTTCCTGAAAAGCCTGAAACAGTAGGTTATAAGGATTTAACTGGATATTTTGATGCACATTCTGTTCCCAGTACTTCTCAATTTCCACCAAGATATAATTTTTATAAAATCTCGCTGCATTCGGAAATTTTGTCAGGAAAGAGCTGGAGTGTGTGTTGCGAGATATCTTTATCGTTAGGTTAGAAAAAGGACCTATCATAGACCAATTATTTGAAGAGGATTTTCAGAAGCTAACTTTTTCAAAAACAGTTGAAATTGCTATTAGCAAAGAAGCGGCACGGCAATTTTCCGATAAGAGGACCTCGGTTTTATTTAAATCGGACCAGGTGGATATTGGGGGCTTGCGATCATCAACATCACGAAACGGAACAATGTGTGGACCTTGAAGGACGTGGAGACCCACCAAAGAAAAAGTGTAAAGTTTGTGGTTATAAAAATCACAGTTATTATCGTGAGCGTAAATGCAATTTTTGCAATAATGTTGGACATTTAGCTTCTGTATGCACGAAAAAGAAGACCAGGAGAGCACTTAATTTTTACTTCCTTTTACGATAAAGGAAGTATTGGATTCACCCCAAAAATTCGAAATTGAGTTTTCAACAGATCTTCACGTTTTAGAGTCCCCTGATCCCAAAAACCATATTTTTTTTCATTGGTCTGTCTGTCTGTCTGTCTGTCTGTCTGTGTGTCTGTGAACAGAATATCTCAAAAACGAAAAGAGGTATGGCATTGAAACTTCATATATAAGTTTTATGTACTATGTACATGAGACAGCAATCTTTTGAATAAAATCGCATAACCGGAAGTAGGTATTTACTCTTGCGATTTTTCAATTTTTTTCGATTTTTTCAAAAACGGCTCTAACGATTTTTTTCAAACTTTACATTTTTATTACATTTTTAATGTGTATTGATGTGACATAGGTGATTTTTCAGTTGAATACTTCTAAAATAGGTTTCTAGGTTTCTTTTGTGTTTTTTTCTATTTTTTTATTAACTCCTACTTTAAATACAACACCCGGTATATTATTACATTTTTTAATTCAGCTTGAAATTCTAGAAGAAAATTGTCTCTTCAACTAACAATCTATTTTGTACCGTTTTTGTAGAATTTGCAATTTTTGAAAAATTTTGACAAATGCTGAGAAATTAAAAATCAATTTTTTTGCTAATTATAAGATCACTATAAAAGGAAGTTGTGTGAGTGTATCACACCAGATTTTTATTTAAATAATGAACCTGATTTCAATTTAGATGCATTATTTAAAATTGATGCAGAATGTGCAAATTTGTGGTAGAAGATATTCCTATAAAATTTGAAATCGACACGGGAGCTAGTGTACTATCTGTAATTTCTAAAAAGTTATGGGAAAATGTTTTATCACACGTTAAATTGTCAACCACTGGCAGAATTTTTAAAGATTACACAGGCAATGCAATTAAACCTTTTGGCGTTGCTAACGTTACTGTAAAATATAATAGTATAATTTCTGATGTTAATCTTTTTGTTGTAGATAATGGTGGCCCACCGTTGGTAGGAAAAGCGTGATTGTCAAAGACTCATTTAGGGGTAGCGGATGTAAAGGTGTTCCATCAGTCTAAGGAGGATACCAGTTTACAGTCTGTAATTGGCAAATATGATGAGGTATTTTCAAACGAATTGGGTTTGTTTAACAAAGCAAAAATTTCACTAAGAGTAAAAGAAGGTTCAATGGCAAAACTTTTTAAGCCACGGCCATTTGCTATGCGATAATTGGTCGAAACGGAAATTAAAATATTAGTAGAACTGGGTATATTAGTACCAGTATCGTTTAGTACTTGGGCCAAGCCCATTGTTCCAATTTTAAAAGATAATGGGACAGTTAGAATTTGTGGAGACTTTTAAAGTAGAGATGGGCGATTCGACTCACGCGAGTGATTCGAATCACTTGAATCGACTCAGCAAAGTGATCCGTTCAATCGGAGTCGTTCATATGAACGACTTGAATCAGATGAGTTGTGTCGGTTGCATATCGCCTACAGATTCAATGGCACTTCGTTCATTCGGATTTGGGTCGTTCACTTGAATCGTTCGTTCATTTTAGATTCCCGGAAGCACCGATTTCTACCCTTTCAGGCAGGTAGTCGAGAAACTTGTTGCAGAGAATTATGCGCGTTCGAGTACATTTGTATTGCAGATGTGCAAAATTTGCACTTACAGTATTGCAGACGTTGTGATCGCGAAGCTGAAGTGAGCGACCGACTCGACTCGAATAGAGTTAATCCCATCCGCCGGACATTCGATCTCGTTCAGGTTTGAGTCGTTCAATCTGAAGTGAGTCATTGGCTCGAATCGTTCACTGAATCGAGTCGTTCATTGTGAATGACTCACTCAAGAACGACCCACCTCTATTTTAAAGTAACTATTAATGAAGTGTTAGAGATTGAAAGATATCCGCGTGTGGAGGAATTATTTTTAAAATTAAGGGGCGGTACACATTTTTCTATGCTAAATTTAGCTAACGCTTATTTGCAAGGACGCTCCACACAAGACTGGATATTTACGCTACGCCAAATTTCTGAGAAAACAGTCAGGAAAAGAGGGAAAGTGTATCTGTGTGCAATAGATCTCCAGAAAGCTTTCGACACAATTTCGAGAAAGTGTATATGGGAGACCCTAATAAAGCGGGGTGTACCTAATAGCCTAATAAATGCAGTGAAGAGCTTCTACCAAAATACCACAAACAAAGTAAGAACTAAGTATGGAACAACGGAAAATTTCACCACTAATAAAGGCGTCAGGCAAGGGGGAATCCTAAGCCCGTTGTTGTTCATTACGGTAATGGACGAAATAGCAAGAAAGGCTAACGCTACTACACAAGGATGCAGGGTGGGTATAAGGAAACTTAAACCTGTCATTGTTAAAGAACTATTATATGCTGACGACTTAATGTTGATAGCTAGTAGCAAAAGTAACCTCCAACATGCAGCAGAAAACTGGAAAGCGGCACTCTCGGAAACTGAAATGACCATAAACCACACTAAGACCGAAATCATGGTAATATCAAATGATGAGGAGCAGATTCAAATAAATCTAGACGGACATCAGATCAAGCAAACGAATACCATGAAATATCTGGGCTCCATATTCGATAGATGGGGGAACATAGAAAGTGATGTCAACAACAGAATAGGTGCGGCGGCAAGACTATTTAATGCACTAAAAGCTGTGTTCCTCAGCAAAAAAGAAGTGAGTAAAAAAGTGAAAGTTAAAATATACAAAACAGTTTTTAAACCGGTCTTAACATACGGTAGTGAATCGTGGGTGCTAAGTAAAAAATTAAAATCTAAATTACAAGCTGCTGAAATGAAAATTTTAAGAAGGATTGAAGGAGTTACTAGGTATGACAGAATAAGAAACACAGATATCAGAGAAAGACTAAACACTAAATCACTGGAGGAAGAAATACAGAGTAAACAACTAAGCTGGTATGGCCATTTAATCAGAATGAACGAAGGGAATCTAGTTAAAGAAGTATGGGAAGCCAGATCAGAGGACAAATCCAAGAGAGGCAGACCAAAGAAAAGCTGGGATACTGAAATAGCAGAAGTACTAAGTAGGAGAGGATGTTCATGGGCCAGTGCAAAAGAAAAAGCCAAAGACAGGAATAAGTGGAAGACGTTTTGCAGAAAGGAGATAAACCTCGACACCTAACGGTAAAAGAGGCTGTGGATAAGTAAGTAAATAAGTTATTTGCAAGTAGAGGTAGATGAACAATCTCGCGAATTATTAACAATTAGTACGCACAAAGGGCTCTATATATATACAAGATTGCCTTTTGGTGTTATGTCATGCTCTTCTATTTTCCAAAAACTAATGTAACGACGATGTTTTAATTACAGAGGAGACCCGCGAACAACATTTAGAACGATTAGATAAAGTTTTACAGAAGTTTCAGGAATGTGGATTGAAAATTTCTAAATTTAAATGTGAATTTTTTAAATATATTGTTACATATCTAGGATGCAAGATTGATAGTCGAGGGTTACATTCAGACGGCAGTAAAATAGTAGCCATTGCTAATGTACCCCCTCCAAAAGATATTTCTGATTTAAGAGCATTTTTGGGTATGGTGAATTATTACTATAAATTTATTCGAAATTGTTCAGATACTTTGAAACGCTTATACAATTTACCATTAACCAAAAGTTTGTTTGGAGTCAATCTTGTTCTATTGCATTTAACAATATTAGAAAAGTGTTAACATCTTTGGACGTTTTAATTCATTTTAACCCAAATTTGGATATTAAATTAACCACGGATACATCCAGTGTAGGGTTAGAGGCTGTTATTTCCCATGTTTAGCCTAACGCTAACGGGAAAGAAAGACCTATCGCATATGCGCCTAGAACATTAAATAAGACCAAATGTAAATATTCTCAAATTGAGAGAGAGGCATTGCCGATAATATTCGGTATAAAAAAGTTTTATCAATATTTATTTGGTTCACATTTTATCCTTGTAACGGATGATAAGCCCTTAGTGTCTATTTTTAATCCTAGTAAGGGTATTCCTCAAATGTCTATTGACAGACTTCAAATATGGGCATTGTTTTTGTTTAATTTTTCATATACAGTAAAATATGTATCATCTAAGCAAAATAATGCAGCTTCGCTGTCGGAATATATTTTCATCGCAAAGCAGCTGGTCGTGCAATCTGACCAGCATTATCGGCAAGTCACTATGCCCTTAATACATTACTGTTAATAGTCCAGATTTAATTGATTGGAAATCAATACGAAAAGCTACTACTTGTGATCCAATTTTGTGCAAGGTTGTTCAGTATTTATAAAAAGATTGGCCGAAAGTAGTTAACAATGAATTAAAGCCCTATTTTCGGGAATCTATAAAATTATACCTAGAAAACCATTGCTTATTTCATGGCTATCCTGTTGTTGTTCCCAAAAGTTTACAACAAAGCATAGTAAATGGACTGCATGCACCTCATAATTATGGGGATAGTTAAAACTAAGTCAATCGCTAGATCGAACAACATCTGGTGGCCATCTATGAATTATAACCTAGAAAATACCATTCAATCTTGTCAAACTTGTTTAGAGGCAAGGGATGAACCAAATAAATCAGTTTTGGGTCCATGGACTTGGCCTAAGGAACCTTGGACTCGAATTCATATTGATTATTGTGGTCCTATTAAAGGAAAAATGCTTTTAGTGGTAATTGATGCTTTTAGCAAATGGTTGGACGTTTTTACAACGAATAGCACTACAAGTAGTGCCACAATTAGAATTCTGTATTCTTTATTTGCAAGATTTGGATTACCAAAAATTATTGTATCAGATAATGCAGCTCAATTCAGTTTGAACAAATTTAAAAATTTTGCAAATAGTATTGGTATCATTCTAAAAACGGGCGCACCCTTCCATCCATCTACAAACAGTGCGGCTGAAAACGCTGTTAAGATTGTAAAAAGAGCTATTTGTACCAGTATTAGTGACGGCATTTCAAATATGCAAGAGGTATTAAGTAGGTTCCATTAAGTTATAGAAATACACCACACTGCACAAGAGGGGTAAGTCCTGCGAAACTATTTCTTGGTATTAGATTAAGAATGTGCCTAGATTTAGTCAAACCTGATAATCATAACGATCATATTAATAAGAATAATTTGTTAAGTACACAGATTTTACAAAAGCAAATGAAACAGAAACATTTTTATAAAGGGAAACAGATCCTAAAGTTTTGCAAGGGAGAAACAGTTGCAGTTAGAGATTACAGGAATGTGAATAAACCGGGTTGGATAAAAGGAATTGTATTCAGAATTGGTTTAAAATCATATTTAATTAAAATATCCGTTGAATTGAATTAAATAACGTCATTTGGGAACGACACGTGGACCAAATTATTTTAGTAAAAGCTAATATACCATTATTATTATTATTAATCTTGGTCTTCATCGTCGCCACTTACAAGACAAATTAAAACCTATTTACATGGCGAATGTATACACAAATAGTACCTACCAGAAAATAGTCGGCCCACGCAGTTCTAGCATACGTTAAAGCAGACTCCCTCAGAGCCAGCACGTGCTTAAACCGTAAGGGTGACCAGTGCGCTAGACTGATCTCGTCATCAAACGCCTCGTCTTCAACAAACTTCGTGTTAATCGAATGGTATTTTCCATGCACGTTGTCAATCCACTTCTTCAATATCTCCACAGTGTCGTCCACATTGTGGTCGCTCCGGATCCTGCAAACAAATTCAAAATTCAAACTTGGCGCCCGAACGGCCAGGTGCGCAGTGAAACAAATGACAATAGCAAAGGCGTGGCCAACTGCAATGCACGTGGACGTAAAGTTTAAACAAATGCAGGTAAAAGCCGGTTAGGGACTAACCAGAGCGATATGCGGTCCTTCGGATAGTTCAGGTTCTCCAAAAGCGAGAGGAAGTACGGCAGCGTGTGCGCTTTGTTCCTAGCTAAAATGGAGATGAGGACGGTGGGCGTTTTGGTCAAAGATGCGGAAACCAGGGCGCACGCGGCCCAAAACGCCAACACTACACAGGTTCTCGTACGCATTTTCCTCGGACTTGCTAACTTACGGCCATAAATAGTGGAAATGTATACACTAACTACTGCAAGGTGATAAGGTAGTGACCCCGAGGCACAACAGATGATTGCGGAAGCGCCATTTCTCGCAATGTTTATCAACAGCTGTCAGCGGCGAAGTTGGCGTCGGTAACCAGGGGCAACCGCCCCGGCATCTTTTAAATTACATAACCATGTGGCAGGCGGATTTATGCAAATCCTTCCTACAAACGACGAATGTTAAACATATTTGTTTGTCTAAATGTCATGGTTTATACCACCAGTTTTATAAAGACCACTAATTTGGGGTTAACTTTAATTCGTTGTTAAAATAAACAAAAGCGCATCAAAATTTGTTTACTAATTAATAAAATGCCATAAGCACTAATGTTTTGATGTGCTTTTGTTTATTTTAACAACGAATTAAGGTTAACCTCAAATTAGTGGTCCGGCCGTTTAGTCTAACATGATTAAATAAAAAAAATTACCTAGTTATCAATCTTCTTGATTAGTTTGGCTCCATACTATCTACCTCCATCATCTGTTTTCGGCCAGCCTCGTCAGTTCGATGTAATTGTTGCATTGTAAGTCCTTTCAAATCTGAGTTATACAGCCTTCGGTATTGTTCTGTGCCCTTAGTCTTCCTCGTGCATTTTGTCCTTCTACTGGTCCCTCTATAATCGTCTTAAGAATCCCTTCCCCTTCTTTTTATGTTATTTATAATTCCCCCATTTTCCTGTACTCATTCTCTTATTTCCATATTAATAATCCTGTCTATCCAGCTCACCCAGAACATGCATCTATAGCACCACATCTCGAAAGTTTCAATTCTCCTTCTTTGTGACAAACGTCCGTGACTCGATCTATAAAGTGTAGTCCGTAAAGGTAAAGACACTAAAACACTACGATAATTTGTTACAAAAATTGGTATATTTCTACCAAAATTACAATACGTGCTTAACATTCGCAAAATTGTACAAGAATGAACAAGAAATGAATAATCACACCTGGGTAATCCCATTAGGTAACACACTGATAAGAAAGACATCAACACTTGCAGAGATGAATCATCATTCTATGTGGGATTACGTTAGCAGCGTATATACGACACGGTCCACAAAAGTGCTATACTTCAAACAAATGTTTTTTTGTTGATTTTTGCGGATATAATTACGTCTACCAAATTCGCTTTCGCGGCCGTCGTTATTACTAACGGCCGCGAAAACGAATTTTGCGACCACAAACTTATCTGACATTGCACAAAAAATTAATAACGACTTATAATATGCATCTTGATTACACACAAAATGTTGTGTATGCCACGTTAGAGAAATGTTTGGCTTCCTTGGAATAATTTGGCGGACCCGACTTTGTCTCGCCTGCCAAACATTTCGCGGCCTAGGTATACAAATAACTATTATCAACTGTTTTTGTCTATTTAGTGCCATTTTATATGTTAGTATTTTTTTCTTCTTGAGAAATATGACTTTGGCTTGTAATCTTCGTATGATTTTTGTTTTGCATCTTCCATCTCTTGTCTCAGTGCTTCCTAGGTTGGTTTTAGGCTAATTTATCTTCATGCCATACCCTTTTACCATTATATTGTCCATTTCACTCAGCACTGTTTCCAGGTCCTGTGCAGTTTTTCCTAGTATAGCGATATTGCCCGCATATCATATAATTTTAATTTTTGCACCTTATACTTTAACTCCTTTTACTCTCTCTCTGTCTGAATTTGTTCAGTGCGTCGTCTATATAAGCTGAATAGCGGTGACGACAGCACTCATCCTTGTCTTTCCCCTTTGTTAATACTAAGTAGGTACTTTATGTGCATTTCCCAATTTTATTATTGCTTTCTGTTCAATACAAAGGATTTTTATAACGTTTCTAACTTTGAATCTAATACCTGTTCAGTACATCATCAACAGCACTTCCCACTCTACTCTCTCGAAGGTGTTTTTTATTTTATCTTTCCTTATTCTGTTTTCTACCATAAAAGTCTTAGAGCTAGAATCACTTCCCTTGTACAGTCGAATTTCTCCTGAACCCAAACTGATCTTCTATGAGTTGTCCTTTTATTATCTGTTCTCTTTTTGTAAATATGATTTTTGTTAATATTTTCGAGCCATATGTGTTGCTAAACTGATTATCCGATAGTTTACACATTTATCTAGATACTCTTCTGTTTTAGGGTCGGTACTATTATGTTGTTAGTAAAGTCTTCTGGTACTACCCCTGTCTCTCATTTCATCTTCATCTCTTTCCTCTTTAGGTTTTCCTTCATCATACATTTCTCTCTCTTCATCATCATACAATTACACCTGTCTGAGATTTCCTCTTGTTCCAGTAGGATTTTGCCCTGTTCATCCATAACTCTGTTGGTATTTTTTCTCGGTTCTTTAAAGGTTTTTTCTGGCTCTGAGTAATTCGTCTACTTCTCCTCATGCTTCTTCTATGAACTTTTCTTTTTACTTTTATCGATTCTCTGTGCATTCTGTTTCTCAACTCTCTTTAGCGTTGTTCTCCGTAATCTATTTTCATTTCCTTGTTTTTTGTGAACTCTGTTATTTCATTTGTTATCCATGGTTTTCTTATTTCCTTATTTTCTCTGCCGCATACTTCATCTGCTGCTGTTATAATGCTCTTCTTTCTATTTTTCTTTTGTCATATCCTGTTTTAATTTCCCCCTTGCCAGGCCTTCTTATGCTTCATCTCCAATTTATTAAATTTTAATTCGCATGTCATCATGACCAGATTATGGTTGCTATCTGTGTCGACACCTGGGTAGCTACATCATGACTTTTGTGGCCACCTTATTTCACTCAGTCCAAGTATATCTAGTTTATTTTCTGCCATTTTGTGTTTTATATTTTCTAGTTTTCCGTAGAGCCCTTTATAATACAAGCAGACGCATGTCGCACAAGTTGCATAAAATCCTGCATCACAGTACTTGAGCGTTTACATGTTGGTGGCCATGATGCAACCAAAACATAACCCTACAATGTCAAACATTTCAGTCGCTGTGGGTTATATTATCTATTGTCGCTGTTCTATCTTCTAACCTCGTGTTTGAGTTGCCAGCTGGATTCGTTTTCCTGTGTCTTTTTGCCTTTTATGCTTTTCCATCAAATGTATACACATTAAAGTATTTTCATTTTCTGAAAAGTTACAAATTTTTTGAATTTGTCGCTTTTTGTGATGTGAGTCAATATGACTGACAAGCATGCTAGTATTATAGAGGTGCTTTAGTTTTCCGCATTTTATCAGAGTTCTTACATTCTATGTCCCCACTCTTCTCCTCTTTAGTGGTTTTCTATCTTTGTTAGTTGTCCCAGGAGCAACAAAAGAAAATAAATAATATAGCGATAAAGAGAAATAGCATTGGCAGCCAAAGAATGAAGATAATAGTAGAAGAATTCGTATCAAAACAGATAGGTGACAAGCAACAATTACAAGGACATATAAAATAGACGTATTCCAGAGAAGATAGCAGTACTACCTACAATTGAGTCATGGAGTTAAAAGAAAAAATGATAGCAGAATATGTAATTTTGATATGAATTTTCGAGTACAATAAAAATATAGAAATTTACCCCAATTTTAATGTGTAAGATAGTAAAATGCATTTAAAAAAGGGTTATTACTAAATTGACGTGTGAAATATAAATGGAAACATAAAAGAAGATTATTAGTTATGAAGATGCAGTTATTGAAGATTATCAGAAGGTTATTTAATTAGATACAAGCAAGTAGAAGTAACAAGAAGAGAATTGGATTTGGATATAGTTATTATTTATTTTCATTAATACAAGTGATAAGAAAGTACATTAATAAAAGTTTCGCATTGCGGGAGATGTCGATGGAGTACTGAGGATGTGAGGATCTGACCACGGAGGACAGCAGAGGGACTTCAGGACTTGGCAGTACTGTTGGAGCTATAAAAGAAGAATATTAATCAAGGATAATCTAGAATAACAAACTTGCCGTGAACCAGTTGGAACGAGGGAACGTCTGGAAGGTGACAAAAGCTTTGCTGACGTGGAACGGGACCTTTCCTGTTAGCAGCCAGGGTTTTAACAGATCGGTGCATATTTGTCATTAAGCAGCACATCAATACAGGACTAGCTAGAGGATCCAGGCTGTGGACGTCAGGAGGAGTGTTGTTTTTGGACGTGACATTCCAGCAGCAAAAGTGAAAGTTGTTCAGGTGGGTTTTTAAGTTTATTCTATTGAAGTTATATTAAGTGAAATACAATTAAAAGAGTGTAATTAATATAATCAACTACTTACCTCAGGGAATTTAGTCAATTACATGTGAGTAGAAAGGAAATTTGTCATATTTAGTATCAGAGCCTTGTTTGACGTGCAAGGTGACAGTTAGTGTCAGAACACAATCAAAAGTCATCATAAAAATAAAATTTCAATTAACAAACTACTAGATTATCGAACCACCCCTAATAAGAGTCTCAAGGCGCTATTGATTTTTATAAAAGTTTGAAAATAATCATAATTATTAAATGCATTGCATTGTGTAGGTACCGATAGTACAAGTTAGGCATACACAAACAAGTAGAGCCTCAACAACATAAAAATATATAGAAAATGATTTAACTAAGATAGAAATAGAAATACAAAGCAAAATCCGAATAGTAGCAAAAGAAGAAAATGGTACAGAAAGGTGTTACCAACATTGAGTCGACGCTGACCCGAAGAAAATTATTGGGGGGGGGGGGATAAAATGAAGAAAAATATCAATAGTTTCTTAATTTATAAATATATAATTACAAAAATTATTTTATACTTTTTAAGTAGCATATAAATTACGGATTTTTTACCCCTCTCTGGATACATTAAATTTGAACAAGACTCCTTCATATTTAAATAATTATTTGACTTTTTATCCCTTAGCTAGCTCAGTGAACTTTAAACTCTCTTAATATCTCAGATAGTAGCTTAAAAAAGATCAATATCTGCTCAAACAGGTGTCGGGTTCCTCTTGAAGTGCTGGTCGGACTGAAACTTAACTTTAAACAATGGAGAAGAAAAACCTATTTGTTTACATCATTTATTGACGTCAAAAACAAATAAAAACATAAAAAGACAAAAGAAAATAGGATTAAATTCTAAAACAACCTACGTTTGATGTAGCTGGAGACTACTCGCAGGCATGTTGCGAACTTGAGCAACGTAAAACATCATAAAAAATAACGTTGAAATAATTCTGTTTAAAAGAACATAAATGTCAAAATATTTAACAAAAACGCAATGTTAAATTTGTCTTAGTATATACTTATTTGAGTCCGGCCCTGTTTAAATTGAAGTGCAAGTTACACAGATATTATTCGCCAATAAAATTCATTCCTTAGCGTTTGCGAAAGCTTGCAGTTAAACGCAACCTTATCACGCCGACCTAAAAACATTTTACCTGAAACTGGCTGCTGCTTACCCTTGGAAACGTCACGCTTCGATTGCATCACTCGCTCTTAGCGGGCAAACCCACGATTGCGTGCAGGCCTTAAAAGGAAAGTTGATTTGGCGCCTCTCAAAATTGACGCTTCAAATAAGTCTTTAAGTATAGCACAATGGGTGTAATTACATGTATGTACACTCGGAAGATGCGTTTTCGGAATTTATAAACACTGGTTCGCTGCACATTAACCCTGTTTGCAGTCAACGCTGGCTGCCGGGCTTAAAATTAACTTATTTCGCCCTGGGTGAATTCATGTACTATACTTTCGAGTTGAACAAAAGCATGCGGCTCTCAGAAGAGGCTGCGTGCGAATGCCGTCTTCTTTGATAAATTTTCATAGGTTGAAAATTTCCACATCCCGTGTACACCGTGTTTCTTGCTGCACTCGCGAAAACTAATATTCACAATACACATCCAATGCAGGACCGACTTTGTGAACATTTGCTTACATAAAATACAATATTAGATCTAATAATGGAACATAGGAAATATAACTTGGCTTCTACATTCAAGCATGAAAATAAACATCGGTGAGGGATACAGCTGGTCCGTTACACATAACAGAATTTTCGGCCTTTGTAAATCATAAGAATAAAGACCAAAAACTATTCTTTACATTCCATTAAATAAAATGTTAAAAATATATCTTAGAAGTTAAGTAGACTATTTTGAAACCACATTTTTCAAAAAAAAAATTGAAAATATTTTGTAAAATTGTATTTTTTGTCTCTGGCCACTTTCTACCAATGACTTCTTCCCTGGAACTTATAAATAGAAGTAAATATTTTTGCATTTTATGTATGTATGAACTTTTAATTAACCAAACGAATTTTAAAGAAAACCCGAATCCCGAAGAATGATTACCAAACCTGAAGCCTTAGGGCCAGAATGACGGTGTTGGCAACCCTAAGCTAAGTAAAGATGGTATACAACAAAATAACTATAAAAATACATGAATCGGACTAGAAAACAAAAAAAACTACAGTTAACAAGTTGAAAAAAAAAACAAAACTAAGAAAGAAAATGCAGGACGGCTTGATGACAAAACGAGCAAGGAGGATCAAAAAACCTAAAATAAAAAAAGACATAAAAAGGGAAAGAGAAAGTTTTGAAAAGGCTTACTGAGGACCAATACTTAACCTTCAATGGACTGGTCGGGGTGCAAGACCCCAGATCATTATTATTTTGAATAACTTTCTTAATTTTAAATTTAGAATATTGGGCGGTCATCCATATTTTCTTTGAGGTTTCCTCTACCTGTTTATTATATTATTTCGGATATGATTATTTTTGTTCCAATTTTTTACAATTTTTTTCAACCTGGGGTTTCTTTAGACCCCGGCCCGCCTTTACAGAGTATTAAAATTGGTCTTAATTATTTCCAATCAAGGGAATTCCCCAGTATTGTCTGTAGCTCCCTGTTTTTTATGTTTCTAAGCATAATTCAGACATTTCACATCAGTCTGGGAGTCCCCGTATTATGAATGTGAACCCGAATGTGTAAAATTCACTTAGTTTCTATTAGTTACTCATATTGTGGGGCTGAAGATGGGTACCGTGAGATGATTTCAAGATAGTAAGCGTCTTACAGATGAAGAAGTGTTGTATTTCTTTAAGAATGATGATCCCGATATTGAAAATAATTATGATGTTGAAGTAGCTGCAAGTGATGTAGAAGAAGAAGATGTCATAACAGAATAAAATGAAGAGGATGACATAATTGTTGCTGATCAGAAGATGCAAACCGAATTTGAAGCCATTGCAGAATCCAGCAGTTACGTTCGAAGTTTTACAAAATATGTTGAAATTATGAAACGACTGGTCCAAGATACCAATAAACACGTAAGCTAAATTACCAAAAGCCAATATTCGAAAAACTTCACTTGTACTTACAACTTGCAGCTCAGGTGTAACGCCCCGTTTCAATAGCGCGTTCTAGCAATTCGCATCTTCTTGCGGACCACCTTATATTAAAGTAATGTATTAAAGAAATTCAGGTTTATCGGATAAAGCGCGTGGCTTTAAAGATAATGCACCTGCAAGGCGTTTCGGGTCGAAGAGCGCACGCTTGATTTTTCCTGGGTTGGCTCACTGGCAAGCAGTTGAGTTTCTCGATTATTGATTTTTCGTGAAGCGCCTCCGCGGGATCTGAAATTCAAGGAGCAGGCCAAGGCCGCTCTTGCTTAAACAAATGAAAACTACTACCAGCGTTGTTTTCTTCACGAACGGCCGTAAACAGCTTTGGTAAGAATGCCTCTTCTAGTTAAATTTTGCATACTAATTTCGATATTTAGGCCGGTTCCCATGGGCTTTCTTAAGGTTATTCTACAGTTACTCAAGGAATAACTGGACCTCCCATTTTTTGCTTCTACGTGCAAACTGGCTAGAAACTCCAGAATGCGCTAGGCCGCTTTTTGGACCATTTACCTGCTCTCCTTGCTAGTGGCGTTTTTGGATTCTACGAAATAAAGCAGCCAAATCCTGTTAGAAGTCCTATTTGTGAAGGTGTAACATCCGGGATCTTCTCCCTCACAATCGCTTTACATAACATCGAATTATAAATATAAGTACATGCATTTCCCAGCGTTTTTATCGACAAAGGCAGTTGGCGCAAATATACTCAGTTGTTGCTAAGGCCTTAGAATATCCAACTCAAGGGTGTTTAATTACTCCTTTTAACCAATCGATTATTAACGCTAAAGAGACTGATGGATTATTTATAAATTTCTGAAATACGTATGTACCCAAAACTCGCTTCCGCCGGGTCCCTTGTACGTTGTGCTCACTTGCCAAATGTGATATCACAAGTGGCGATCCTGAGTCGTAACCCGACCTATTAATTGGCATATTTTGTGACTAAAATACTTGGAAGAAAAGAAGCCGCGTAGCGCAGTTGGAAAAGAGCTGGGCTTGCATTAAGCAAGTCCTCGGTACGAATCCCGCGGGGGCCGGAATTTTTTCGCAGCCTTGGCGATTGGAATCGGGCTCGGTGAGGCCATTCACAGTTGGGCACCAAATTAACTGTGCTCTACTCAGAACCACAAACCTAAGGGATATAGCAACAAGGTCAACACATCATGAAGACACACCGCACGCAATGGTTGCTACGCAAGCATAAAAAACCGGTTCCAACTTTGTAACATGTTGAGTATTGTGCTAGTGTACGAAGCACCAACCTCTACACCACAAGGTAAATAAGGTTACAGATGATATCTACATACGTACATACAATACTTGGAAAAAAAACATGACCAAATCTGAAGATCAAACTTCATCTTGCAGTCATAGTACGACTGATGTTACCAAGTCTCTTCGTTTTATCCCAATCATGGTAGGACCCTACCAAAACGCTACAAAAAAATATTCTAAACCCAGAAGAGAACCCGCCATTTAGAACCTACACTTATACACCTGAAAAATAATGAGTACAACAGATTCAATTTAAAACAGTTAAAAGAAAAAGAAAAGCGGCGATTCGAAATTTAGGAGATTTGAAAAATGGAAACGTTTTGAGAAAAGGCAACAGATTTTTTCTAGGAAGAAAAGAAATAATAAAGAAAACTATTCTTCTTCATCTTCAGAAAACGAAACAATTATAAATAATAACTCAGACGAAGATTTGAGTGATGCGTTTGAAGATATCAAAGAACTGAATTACGAGAACTAGAAAAATGGTGATTTAATTTTGGTTAGATTTCGCCTAAAGTCGAGCATGGTTCATTATGTTGGTCGCATACTAAATTCTAAGGACGCTGACACATGTTTTACTGTTAAATTTTTAAGAAAGAGACTGTACTGTCTACGATGTTTTACTTTCCAATTATTAATGACATTTTCGAAGTAGAAAAGGATGATATTATAGCCAAACTAATACCACCACTTTGATCAGAAACATCCAGAACTGCCTCTTATTTTAAATTTTGATATAATTTTGGAAGTTTGGTGGTTTTCCGCGGAAACAGTTAATTTTTTTTTCATTAAAATCATGGTTCCATTGCTTTTGCTTTTAATTGAGGTGACGTTCTGTTTGTTTTTTAATTCAAAGATGTTTTGTTTCTGCATAATAATTTATCTTTTGGTATTTTTCGTAAACTGGTAAATAAATAATTTTTATAAAAATTAAAATTGAGTGTGTCATTCTTCTCCCACATTATTGTTTAACATTAGCATTACATTAATATTAGCATTAACATGATTGTGAGAGGGATAGTGTGCTTTTCTATTATTTTTTAACATGGCACAAAGTACCCCCTTTAGTGGCCCAAAGCTCACTATCCATGGGCAGCACCATCGGGCCACATAACATACTTTTTATAACATGGAGTTTTAGAATCAAAAAATTATGTTTCACTAATTATTCTTATGTTAAGAGGTTCAATAAAACATAAGTTTATAACATGGCTAAAATGAACTCAAGTAAATTAAAACTTTATTTTTTGTGATACAAATTCTCATTAAGTGCCCAATGCTTCCCGAGTTCCCCTACTAGGAAATCAAAATAGATAGAAGTGTGGAACATGAGACCAATGCTAGAACCAAGCAAGGTAATCAAATTGAGAAAGAAATTGGAAGGTATTGAACGGACTTAGTGGGCTTAAGTAAAGTAAGATGGGAAGAATGCGAAGAATATACAACAGAAAACGGTACAAAGGTGATATAATCAAGAAAAATACATCAAGATTCAGAGCACGAAAATGGATTAACAATTATGCTACGAACAGAAGCATAAAATGGACAGGAATATTAGATCGGACCATAATACTAGGTTTAAAGAAAGCTTTTGCAATGTAATCACAGTAAATGAATATGCACCGACAAACGAGAAGGAAGAAACCCAAAAATAATAATTCTATAAACAATTGCAAAAAAAATTCACGACATAAAAAAAAGATATAAAAAATATTAATGTGCGATATGAATGCAAAAACTGGACAAACAACATATGAAAAGAAGAAACAATGGAGACAGAGGGAATATGCAATATCGTCGAAAATGGTGAATTATTTGTAGAATTGTGTTCATGAAATTGCTGAAGAATAGAAGATTTAAACAGGAGAAAAACTTCAAAATCAAATAGACCATATAACTACTATAGAAAGAAAATGAAAAAGCATGTTGAATGATGTTACAGCAATAAGGAACGCAGATGGAATGACTGATCATATGTTAGTCAGAGAGAAGATAAAAATCAAATTAAAACTAAATACAAGGAAAGAGAACAAAATGAAAGCAAAATAACCTACAATGGTTAAAAAAGGAAGACATTAAAGACCCAAATAATAAAATTTGCAAAAATAGGAGAAACAGGAAAGTGAAGATAATGGAAGGGTAAACAATAGAATAAATAGAAACAAACTGTAAAGAAGTTATTGGGATATAAAACCGCCAAACAAAAAGGCTAGATAGCAAAACAAACATTGAAAAACTACAAGAAGAGAACTCAAGCAGAAAATACTGGTAGGTAAGCAAGAACGAAGATTATAAAGAAATACAAAGCAAGAGGTATAAAAAATGGATATATAAGTCGAAACAGATGCTAGGAATGAAATAAGAAAGAATACAGAAGAAACATTAAGAAGAGGAAAAGAAGCAGCAAAAAACAACACAGGAAATTACAAAGAAGAAATTCCGGAAGCTGATGAACAATTAGAGAAGAAATGAACATGAATGAAGAGGAAATCAAGAGGTAAAAAAACTGTCATACAAACATTAAACATTAAGAAAGCATCAGGCATAGAAGAAATTCCAAAACTTATTAGAGATGAGGATTAAACAGCATAGAAAATGATACAGAAGCTATTAAATACCATATGAAAAGAAAAAAATCCTACAGAAGGGAATGAACGAATAACGCGACTCCCTAAAAAAGGAAATACAAAATAGAGTGTATAAATTGGGGAGGAATAACGTTGCTACCTACAACCAGTAAAATATTAACAAGAATACTAAATTGAATCAAAGATGGAATAGACAAAATATTAAGGAATAACCAGGCAGGTTTCAGACAGAGACGATCATGTAAAGACAGCAAGCAAATGAATGGCAAAAGAAACTCCAAATAAGCTGTATCGACTTTGAAAAATCTTTTGACAAAGTAGACAAGGAGCAAATGTTTGGTTCCCTGGTCGGTTTCCAATGACAGTGGGAGGGAATATAATACATTGACTCCCGTTGCCATTAGAGAGAGAGGCAATGTGATTAATAATAAATCAGCTAGCCTCCTGGTTTTCATATTTATTTATTTTCGAATACAGCTGAATACAAGAGATAGTCTCAACATAAAATGCCATATGTATAAGTTTGGACTAAAATGTCATTTCCTCCCTTGGATGATTACAATTGATTAGATACTGTTCTCGCTAACGCTGGAGAATTAAACTACATCAGCGGTAGGGAATGGTACACAAATAGCTATAAAAAATGTGATAGGTAACTTTTGACATTTTAAAACAAAATATCAAATTGGTGTTGATCAGGGATTGTTGAAAGTTGACTGATAAACCTACTTGAAAACGGCTGATTGAAATAAGAATTCGTACCTGAAATACAACAATAAAAGACATTTTCTGAAGCACGTAACAAGTAAGTCATTTTTATATTCAATAGACCTTCATAACATGTGTTCAAAAAGAAATTACATAAGGAAAACAGCAAGCTTTCGAGAGAGCAATCTTTAGAATTTTCAATCACCATAACAGCGTATAATATAAACGTACAAAAACAACAGTGACGACAGTTAATGAATTCTAAAACTTGCTGTTGACATTACTTTTATATTCCATGGCCAACCTTTATGTAATTTCTTTTTGAACACGCCCTAACGAAGGTCCGCTTTTAAATGCTAATTGGCATAATGGAATATTATGGCATTTAAAAGTTCACATTTGCAACAATCGAAAATTTCCAGCCCGTTCAAGCCACAAGTTCGTCGTTCTGCGCGGATGATACGACAGATCGTCCAGTGCGCATTTTCCCCTACCGCCGTTAGATGGCCGGCAGAGCGACTGAAACATACAAAACTGAATTTGTTCCGCGAACAGGGAGAGATTATTCCGAGAAAGCGAACCTCGCTTCTCCAGGCCGATCCCGCGGCTCCAGCTGAGGAAGGCTTCGCTCCTACCTCAGCTGGACCACCCGAAATAGACCAGTTCGATAATTAATCCGAAATGATTTCGGAATTATTCCGACCGTCCGGCCCGATTCCGCCGCTTCTCGCCGACCAGAAAAATTCGAGACAATCTCGAACTAGTTCCTCCAGGTAGCCGCTTGAATTCAAATTATCATATGACTGGAAAATCGGAATACGGTGGTTTGAATTATTTAATTTCATTGTGAGGCAAATAAACATTTAGTTTCGATCGGAATAAACTGACTTGACTGATTAACATTTCTCGAGGCACATCCCGACCATTAGATTCAAATTAATTTATGGCTGGTTATAGGAATAAATTAATTTGAATCGTTTACCATTTTGGAGGCCCCTAGAAACGCATGAAATTCAACTGGCGGATGACTGGACTTCGGAGTTCGCTACGTTGAATTGGTTAACGTTAACCTAATCTGCTTTAATATCACGCACACCTGAGTATTGCAGTGCGATAATCCAAATGCGTTCAAGGCGCTAAAGCTCATATTATCGCTTAATTAAATTTACGTACATCTGAGTGCGATTTTAGCAAATCCTAAGTTTGTATTTTTGGGCCCCAAAACTCATTTCCTCCAGAAAAAAGAAAACTACGTACTTACCCTGTGGAAATATATTTGGCCCTCTTGGAAAGTATCCTTGACACGCGCACGAGAACTGATAACATCGCACAAGAATCCGACCTTCGCACTAGGTCGAATTGCCATCCGAGTTTATCACAAGGCCAACCACGTGTGCAGATAGCCCGTGTATGGTAACGAGAGCATAGCTGCAGTCAATTTCCTTGTAATTAAAACAAACTAAAAATTATCTCGCTTATTTACATTCGGTCGAACTGTCATTAATTTGTTTATCGTGTTTCAGTCCTGCCAACAGTACATCGAATTTCCCGTTCGTTCCAACGACAACACAGAGCGAGGATCCCGGCCTTACCCCTATGCAACTGAAGTTGCCTAACCCTCAAGGACCCACTCCAGGATTTCGGTTAAAATAATAACTTGTACATAATTATGCATACGATTTATTTTATTATTTTACTAGTTGTACAGTGTTAAATAAATGTATTTTTCGTTACTTGTTGTTCTTTGAATCAGTCAAAGTATAAATAAATCGACCCTATACCCAAGTAAAGCTACCATTAATAAGGGCACAACTAATTAATGCTACAGATCAACGAAATATGTAAACCAGATACCGTTGCAAAATAGAGTAACAAAATGTTAAATAAATATAACCAGGTAGCATTACAAAGCCAATATTTGAATGCCTCGTAATTAGCATGGGGGTTATGTATGTTTCGTGCGTCAACGTAGCACCCTATATAAGGTAAATCAGCCTATGAGCATTACAAGGTAAGAAAGCGACAAGTAATGGATAATTTGCAAAATATTCAATTGAAGAATGCGGTAAACTTATGCTGCATTTTAAAATTGTATTAGTATCATACCCCATACTGCATTTTTGAGTCAACCAGGCATGGAATTTTGCAATTAGGTACATTTTATTTATGTGTTTTACGCTGTTTAAATGTTGTTATCGGAATTTGGGCGTTTAGTTAAGTTCCTCACTCAAAAACGTAATTTTCTGGACTTAACGCCTGTTACACTTGCGCAGCAATACTTATAACCCTCTGCTAGTACATCTTTTAAATCATGCAAATTTAAATGAATAAATAATTATTATGAACCAATATTGTATAATGAAGCTATTTTAGATTATAGTTTTACTGTAGGTATTGTAATCTGTAATGTACTTACCGCAAATATAGTTTTAGCGCACTACACAATATTAGCTTCACTATTACAACCTACATATCACATCTACATACACGCACCAATGTAAATGCACTCTGCTCATGCACGCGTCGCACAAATGCGAATTATGCACACGTTTGCTGTTATTCGGCTCATCAGAGAAAATCATAAATTAGGCTTATATTGATCGGGGAATACCCTATGCCGATCTACTTAATAAGACCTTATCGTATTTTTTGCATTCTGGAGCTTTAGCACCCAATCGAGGTCAGTAATTCAATAATTGAATTACCATAAAGTAATTCAAATACCGCGAGTAATTTCAATTACCACTGATATTTCAAATACTTGTAAAATAACTTGTTGTTAATTCCCAATTACAATTACCGCATTTTGAAAAGTAATTCCATTTCAACGCAAAAAAAGGAATTTAATTATTAATTTAATTACAAACTAATTAATTACTGCCCAGCTCTGATGGTATACCAGATAAACTCATAAATATGATTAAACTCTTAGGGCCGATTCTACAATGCAAGTATATACTTAGAATAAGCTATCCGAGGTATAATTGTCATAGTTTTCTTTGTTACAACAATCGTTTCTAGGGTATTTATTCCCGGGATAACTTTATCCTTGGATTGTAGAATTGGCCCTTAGTAAATATAGTATGAAAGTTACACCGGAAAACTCGACGTAAATCATAAGCTAACACAAAGAATATAAATCGAAAGTGTGTAGGGCAAAGATATATCCTATCTTTGATCAGTGGCGTAACTATCATATTTTTCGCAAAAAAGGACTGACCGATATATTTTTGGAATTGCTTTTACTTTTCTCTAAGTTTAGTGCAATAATTTCTCAATAAATGATTTTTACACTTTATATTGCAACAACTTCTTATGCACGCTACTGTGCCCATCACCAATTAGCTGACTGTAGATAACACCATGCATTTATACACTTTTCTTAAACCCTTCTAGTATGTCAGATTCCATACCTGTAGATGGGCCAGTCCAGTTTTTAAAACATTTGTGTTGCGGTGCATCTCGATTCTTCCACTTGTCACACATATAGCAATATTTGTTTCTAATTAATAAATAAAATTAGTTTTGTACGTAAACCAATAATACACCCAACTCCAGATGATGCGTTGTAAATTACATTGTAAGAATGCTTTGACCAAGCACCATCTGCCACAACTTTTATTTTCAACATTGAATAGCACGACCACAAGGTAGATGATTTGAAAATCGTATACATGAAAGCAGAAAATGACAAAACAACTGATACTACCTTCTGATAAAAGAAAGCAAGCATCACGTCTTCCGTAACAACAGCGACATTTCTATTCTTTTTCCATTCCTGAAACAGTTCGTACTCCTTCAGGTATCGGTCTTTAGATTTCCCAGGAATCCATTTGGACAAAGCACTTTCATCATCTTTTAAAATTTCAGATGGGAGGATATTCATTCTGATGCAAAAATTTTACGGTTGTTTACAATCAACAAAACAACGTGTTACCAAGACATTAAGTTAATATTCAAATATTGCCACCAACTCTACAAAAACCACGACGTCAGAACATATGTTATTCCGTTTTGTATGCTAGTGTACGAAAAAATATTGTACGAAACTCGTATGAAAGTGGCTTTTCCATACTCGTCTCGAAATTCCGGACTCGGCCTAACGGCCTCTTCCGGAAACATCTCACTCGTACTGAAAAGCTCCACTTTCAATACTCGTTACGTAAATTACTATTCTTGCATCCTGTACATTATTGCAACCATAAGCTACACAATTAAGCACCATGATTGTTCAGTTTGTAAACACAACACTTGGACAATGGTTTTGGCACTATTTTGCTGCAATTTGCTTTCAACAAAATACACGAACTGCTTGATGTAAAAGTAATTCCACAACTAAAAACCTTTTCACAGATACAAGCTCCTCAAAATAACAACAAATTTTAATAAATGGGAAATGAACCGCACAATTGCCATTCACTTGCATGTGTAAAACAGAGATAGGGATCCTACAAGCTACACGATCATTCCATCTCAGTCTGTCGCCCCTGGCCCAGTTTTGCGTGCTTTGCGCACGCGACGGTTCCTTTCCAGTTACGTTATAGAGTTCACTGATGTATGTACACTGATAACGCATTGAGTTGTGATAAGTTTTTGACATTACTAGTGTTTTTTCTTTGTAACCAACTACCTACACTGTTACAAAAATGCAAAAGCAAAGCCTGCTCTGAATCATAAAACAAAAAAACAGACTATATGTATGTAAAGTACGTTTTTTCCTATACACATTTTCAAGGTCAAAGAATTTAGGGTTTATGTTGGTATAACTTGGATTTCTTTAAAAAATATATGTTGGTAAAATTTGTTTTAGTAACTTTATAGAACTAAAAATTGGTGGGAAATTTAAAATCTGGCATTAAAGTTTATTTTATATTTGTGCGGCGATAAATAAAAGTTGTTGTACTCTTTAAATTACGTTTATTACAAAAATGCACTAACTGAGCTATGAGGTTATGTAGTCTAATGCAAACACTGCGAGCGGTTGATCGCGTCTCCCCGTTCATCCGACAGGGATGCCCAGAGTAGGGGCACCTGTTACCAACTGTTACAAATTTAATTCTCTACTCCTTAAGGGCAATACATAATACTTGGGAGTCAATACATAACATTTCCTCCCTCTTTTGAAATATAGATATATAACAACGTGCGTGGATGTGCAAGGGTGTTTATTGAGGTGAAAATCTTAATGGGGGAATTCGACGACGTGTTGATCTGAGTGGGGTTTGTGGAGCAGGCCTTGTTGAGGTGCCGCATCCCTGCAGTTCTGGGGTGTTCTTGGAGTTCTAGGCGCGGCTGGTGCTGCAGGTGTTGCAACTGCTGCTGGGTTAGGCGTATTTTCCGCTCTAGTCCCATAAAAACGGAGTCTTCTTGGTGGAGGTCTGAGGTCATCATGTCTCTCTTGAACTGTGTCTTCGGATTCTCGTATCTCTGGTTGATCTAAAAAAGCTCTAATTTGATCTGTGTGACGTTTTACCTTCTTTCCTGCGTACTCGATTTCATAATGGCGATCTCCCAGGCGAGTAGCAATAGTGCCTGGGATCCATTTATCCATCTTCAGGTTGCCGGAGAGAAAGTAGACAGATTGTCCCGGGTTGAACGTTCGAACTGTTGAGTCCATCTGTATTTGCTGTTTCTGTGTGATCTTGGTGTGCACATCGTCTGGTCTAACCAGGTTCAGTTGAGTGCGCAGATCACGTCTTAGAAAGAGTCGTGCCGGTGGAAGTCCTGTGGTGGTGTGCGGTGCCTTGCGGTATTGTCGAAGGAACTCGTTCAAGTCGTGTTGTAAGGATCCTTTGGTCGAGTTCATGGCACGTATGGCGTCCTTCACGGTCTGTACGTATCTTTCGGCTTGGCCATTTGTCGATGGGTGATATGAGGCTGTTCGTTTATGATATTTAACTCCGCTATCTCGCAGGAAGTTCTGGAATTCCTCTGATGTAAACTGCGTTCCATTGTCAGATACAACGGTAACAGGAGCACCGTAGGCGGCGAATACTTCGTCGAGGATTGCAATTGTGGCAGTGGCCGTTGTTGAGGTTGTTGTTTTGACTTCCAGCCACTTGCTGTAGGCGTCCACAATGACGATCAGCATTGTGTCTGCAACTGGTCCTGCGTAGTCGATGTGGACTCGTTCCCATGGTGCCTTCAGATACTCCAAATGATGTTCTCGAAACTTCGGCGGGGCATGTGCGTGTGCCGCACAGTTTGGGCATGATTTAGCAACGCGCTCGATATCTGCGTCTATTCCAGGCCAGAAAACGAAAGAACGTGCCATTCCTTTCATTTTCACAATCCCTATGTGTGCTGAGTGTAGGTCCTTCAGTACCGATTCCCTCAGTGCAGATGGTATAACGACTCTGTGCTCGAACATCAGGCAGTTAGCAGCGAGGGTGTATTTGACTTCTGGCGCTTTGAATTCGTATCGCGTGAGATCCTGCCCGGATTCCAGTAGTTGAACTATCGCACCAAGATGCGCGTCTTTCCGTGTTTCCCGTGCGATGGCTTCTGATCGAACGGGTAACTGGTTTATTTGGTTAATTACAAAAAGATCAAAATCGTCGTAGTCGTCGTGCTCCTCCCTCCTCTGTGCGGAGTGTTGACGAATTGCATTGATCGTTGACGGTAGGAGTGCTCGCGAACAGTAATCAGCGTTGGCATTCGCTTTCGACGTCTTGAAAACCACGTGGTAATTGAAGTTGGCTAGGTACTCCGCGTAGTTGGCCATGCGACTGACGCATAGCACGGGTAGCGACTTCTCCGGGTGTAGTATTTGGGTCAGTGGTTTGTGGTCTGTAATCAGAGTAAAGTGGCGAGCGTAGAGGTAGTGGAAAAATTTCTGTACGGCCCAAACGATGGATAGTGCTTCCTTGTCGATTTGAGGGTATCTCTGTTCTGTGTCTGTCATCGTTCGGCTTGCGTAAGCAATCGGACGTTCTTGCCCATTGCTAAGCCGGTGTGACAACACTGCACCCAGTCCGGTTTTACTGGCGTCCGTGGCCAGCAACAGTGGGAGTGATGGGTCATATTGGGTTAGGACTTGTGGAGAGGTTAGTGCGTCTTTGATTTCTGTGTACGCCTTTTCTCCTGCTGTTGTCCATGTGAAGGGGTCCTGCAGCAACATCTCCCGGAGCGGTCGATCCTTTGTTGATAGGTCCGGAATAAATGAGCTATAGTAGGTTGCTTTACCCAAAAATAACTGTAGTTCTTCGAGCGTTGTTGGCTTTGGGGCATCCCGAACTGCTCGTATATGTGCGTCAGATTTGTGCACACCTTCAGCATTCACTTTGTGACCTAGGGCCTCTAGAACGGGCTCTGCAAATGTGGACTTCAAGCGGTTGAGTTTCAATCCATGTGTTCTGAACCGTTCTAAAGTTGATCCTAGTGCCTGTAGGAGGTTATCGAATTGGTCTGCAAACACGATTATGTCGTCGAAGTTGACTACATTGGGGAGGTCTTGCAGCACTGTGTCCATTCGCCGTTGCCAAATAGCGGGAATGTTGGCTGCTCCATAAACGGCTCGTGTTGGGCGAATCAGGCCATGTGTGGGTGTGTTGAGTGTCAGAGCGTGGCCGAATGTGTCGTCCACCTCCAAGTGGGTATACGCATCCGTGATGTCTAGGTGGCAAAATAGCGTGGCTCCTCTCATTCTGTTAAATAACTGTTCTACCTTAGGAATTGGATGTTCATCGATTATCAGTCGGGGGTTCAGCGTTGGTTTGTAGTTGCCGGTGATCCTCAGTTTTCCGTTTTTCTTGACGACTATATGCGTCGTCGAGGCCCATTCAGAGTAGTCGACTCTCTTGTAGAAACCCGACGCTATCTTCGCCTCGATTTCTTTAGCATAAGCGTCGCGAAGCGCATGTGGAATATCCCGGGCTCGAGAAAAAACTGGTGCAGCTTGTGGTTTCAAATGCATTTTTGCTGGTGGGCCTGTTAACTTTCCTGGGACGTTACTAAATAAGTCAAAATAGCGTGACAAAAGGCCGTCTAATAGATTAGAGTTTCTTGAAATCGATTTCCTTTGCGAACTCCGTGATCCATTCGCGCCCCAAAAGCGTGTCGAACTTGCCATCGACCACGTAGAGGTTGAGCTTCATGGTCATCATTCCAATAGTGGCATTTATTTCGATGCGGCCGATGCAGTTAATGCGGTGGCCCGTGTAGCTGGCGAAGATTTTGTCTGTCTTCTCTAACTCAAAATTCCGTTTAACTATACTTAGCTTTTTCTTGCTGATGATTGAGCAGGGGACTCCAGTGTCAAGCTCCATCTTGACTGGGGTTCCTTCTAACCTTATGTCGAGCAACTTCCGTCCAGGAGATGGCATGGTGCTGATGATCTCTATCTTGCTGAGTTGCTGCGTGGTGGCGATCTGCTCCGGGGGTTCTTCGAATTCGACATTTTCGACTTCGGCAACTAGGTTAGTATTTCTCGTTCGTATGCGTGCCCTGCACACTCTGCTGATGTGTCCCATTTTACCACATTTATTGCAAAGTGTGCCCCACCGCATCCTCCACAACGGTTTTGGCTCCCTTGTTGAGCCGGGTTGGTTTGTTGCGGTGAGACAGGGGGATGTCCTTGGGCCTGGCTGTTTTCGAAATGCTGTGGCTGTAGGTTGCTCACTGCTCGCTGTGTCCCATTCCTTCGATCTCGAGGTCTTTCGTAGCCTATTTTGTGAGTCGGCTCGGTTCCTGCGGTTTGCACTTGGTCCGTGGTGTTCCGGGTCACCTCAAGTGCGTGTGCGATCTCATAGGCGGAAGTGAATGTGATGGGCTTTTTCGCGATAATTTCGTCGCATATGTCTCGAGCTTCCAGACCCAGTAGCAGTTGTTCGATTAATATGCGGTCGAGAAATTCGCCATATTCGCAAAATGTCGCGGCCTGCCTCAACCTCAGGGAGAAATTGGCGACAGTCTCACCTTTGTGTTGCTTGATCTGCCAAAATTTGATACTCTCTGCATATTTGTTGCGTGCGGAATCAAAATGCGAAGTTAGTTTCATGCGGATTTCGTTATAGGAGAGGTCTTCTGGCTTGTCTGGACTCGCGAGGAACTTCAGGGCGTCATTGAGATCTACACCCATGTATACACGCGCGTAATCTGCATGCTGCTCTTCCGGAATTTTACTCAATTCCAGTGCCCAGGTGAAGCGTGTAAAATAATCGTGAATCGACATGCCGTCAGACGTTTTGTATGCACTTATGGTGAATGTAGGTGGTCGTTGCTGCATCGTTGCTGCCGTGGCATTTGAACCCGTTCCGGTGACACATCTGCCATTGTTTGTCACGTTGCGGGCAATCTTCCGGTTGTACGTGGTCAGTGTGAAAATTACGTTGCGCGACGCACTCCCGTTATTTTTATTTATCAATACCACTACTGACACCACTTTTATATTTGTGCGGCGATAAATAAAAGTTGTTGTACTGTTTAAATTACGTTTATTACAAAAATGCACTAACTGAGCTATGAGGTTATGTAGTCTAATGCAAACACTGCGAGCGGTTGATCGCGTCTCCCCGTTCATCCGACAGGGATGCCCAGAGTAGGGGCACCTGTTACCAACTGTTACAAATTTAATTCTCTACTCCTTAAGGGCAATACATAATACTTGAGAGTCAATACATTTGGTAACTCAGTTGAGAATAATAGTACCACGTTTTGAATCGCGACAAGGTGTTACCTTTTATTGTCCTATTCCTAAAACTAATTTATTAATTAAATCTCCATTCTACTCCATGACTAAACATTTTAATAAAATCAGTAACCACATTGACATATTTAATAGTTCTTTATCTGAACTAATTAGTTTATGTAAAATTTACTTTTGCAATTGATTTTAATGTAGATACGTTATAAATATAATTTATCAATGTGTTTATTTATTTGGTTATTTTTTAATTTTTTTTTATTGAGGTAGATTAGTTTACGGTGTAATCATTGTTGGCGTATTAGAGTATTATATATATATTCATTTATAATTTGTTTTTTATGTTAGTTATCTATGTATATATATTTGTATTACTTTGTCCTATTATTGAGATATCCTGTTGGGCAAATAAAGCTTTATTATTATTATTATTATTATTATAACAGTTTATGTACATCAAAAGCTCTTGCTAATCTTTCGTAAACATTTTCTTCTGGTGTGTTAAGATGCAGATCCAACAGCTCCTATGCACACTTCAGAAATGCTTTTTTACATTTAATTTTAAAAGATTCCGTTTTTTACGCGTATTCAGTTTCAAAAAAGAAAAACTGACAATTTAATTTTAAATGTCAAAGTGACAAAAGTCGTTTACAGAAAAACCTGACGAAAATAAATTTTCTAATAATTTTAAAAAAGCAGTTTTGCCAATTTTATCTTGACCTTGAAAATTTTTATAGGAAAAAATAGTATATTATGATACGAGTTTTATAAGAAGCATTTTGTAGCACGCACGGATTTAGGGTACGACGAGCGAAGCGAGGAGTGCCTTAAAGGAGTAAGTGCTACAAAATGCCTTATAAACGAGGTATCATACAGTATTTTATCTACTTTGCCACTTTTTTAAGCAAAAAAATGAAAATTTTTAGTATTTTTATTATAGCATCGCTTTGTGGCTATTACGATACGCAAACGCGTATTGTAATAGCCTCAGTACGAACGCAAAGTAGAGAAACGTACTTTATGTATTATCGATAACCTCATTTTTCCTTATGGTGTAGAAGCTGGTACTGTGGTTCTGAGTAGAGCACAGTTAATTTGGTGCCCAACTATCAATGGTTTCACAAAGGCAGATTCCAATCGCCAGAGCTGCGGAAAAATTTCGGCCCCCACCCAATTCGAACCGAGGACTTGCTTTATGCAAGCCTAGTTCCTACCCAACTGCACTACGCGGCTTCTCTGTGAAAACAGTAGTATATGGCTCAGAATCATGGGATAATCAGTGAGTTATAGATAAGAAGGTTGCAGGCATTAATAAATGTTTAAGAATATACCGACCAGAAATAATCAGCAACAGAAAATTGTGGAAAAAAACAAGAAATACCCATAGAAGCATTAAAAAAGTAAGTGAAAATGGATTGAACACACACTGAGATAGCCAAATATCGACATAACGAAAGAAGCACTGGAACACAATGTCTAACCAAAAAAAAAATGGAAGACCAAAATACACATGGAAAAAGAGAACACACAATAAAATTAGTAAAAGTGAAGACCGACTAGAGGAAAGTGTGTGGATGTGTACTGTAATAGTGACAAATATACCCTATACTCGCAACTTTGTACCAAATTGCAAGAAATGCCGAACAACTGCTAAAACGGAGCCCTTGTGCTTCTTATAGAAGTGAAAAAGGCCTGGTAATGATGATAATTATTGTTAAAAAGAATTGAAAATCAACAACTTAAATGGTTAGCACACTTAGCCGGCATGAATGAGGAAAGAGTGATGAAATACATATGGAAAACAAAAGCACAGAACTAGAGGGAGACATAAAAACGATTGGTACTAACTACAGCAACAGTTAAGAAGATAACCTGCATAAAGATAGGACATGGATACATTGTACACTTCATTTTAAAAGAAAAGGAAGAATTAGAGTACTTTTAAAAGTTTACAACAATAAATAACGGAAGAAACTCTTAAAATAATTCATAGTTATTTAATATATTCATTCTCAGTATAAAATTAAATAAATTTTGGTAACAAGATATATTCAACAAAATTATCACTGTCCAGCAGTAACTGGCACATCGGAGGCAACTTTTTCTGAGGCTTTCTCTTCGGAAACCTTCTTCTTTTTCTGAGCAAAGCTCAAGGCATTTCGATCAAAATCCAAAGCCATGATGCCCAAGTCACCAGTATATCGATTCTTGGCAACCTAAAACCAACCATCACACATCAATCGGCAAAAACTAACACATGACGTACCTGAAGATACTTCTTGCCACGCACAGACGCGAGGCTTTTATCCTGTATAATTAAAATGTTGTCAGCCTCTTGAGACGCCTTTGCTCCACCAAAGATGGAGCTAGCAGTCAAGTCTTCGTCATCTCTCTCCTTCCTGGGGTGGATCACGAGAGTAACGTGGCAGTTCTTTCTGGTTGCGAAAGTCCTGAAGGCTGCAATGATGACGTCCTGCTTCCAGAACCGGTCCATGTGCTTTTGGTCCTCACTCATCCCCATCATGAATTGGAGGTTGTCGATTATCACGTGTGCTATATCGTGGACGTACTGAGCATGCTCGACTGCCTACAACGCGGGTGAAAGCTTAATTCATTTAAGAAATGTTTGCGTACCTCCATGACGATCTTAACGGATTGCTGGCCATGGAACGTCATGTAATAGATGGGTAGCTTTTCGAATTCGTCGGCGAATTTGTCGACTTTGTCCAAGTTCTTGTCCAGTTGCATTCCCGAAAACTGCTGCAACATTGTCTTTGCTAAACGCACGTTCCTTATTTCAAAGCTTCCCCATAAAGTGTTCACCTTTAACAATAAACAAAATATAGTTATTTATTGTATAAGTGTTTTAGATGGTGTTTTATCCACGCAAGAATGTTTAAACGCGAGAACGCAGTTCGAGCGTTTAATTTTCTTAAGTGGAGAAATTTTGCTCAATAACTACGAATTCAAATAGGAATAAGAAATGAGGAGGTGAAACAATACGAGACAATTAAAGTGAAGCTAAAAAGATCCTATAATAACATCCTTCTTCATTGTCTGTAGAGCTATCTACGTTGTTAATTCATTATAAGAATCGCAGTTACAATACAATAGAAATATTCCTTCCCCAATTTAGGCGAAAGTAAATCATAGTTTCGTTAACCGATCAGTAGTACCCCAAAGTATGAATAAATCCTCACAGTAAAGAAAGCAATTCCCATCAGAATAGAACCAAGGGAATAAATTTCATGGAACAGTGTAGGTACATACCTATCTATGTATAATTTTGCTAGATGAACAATTCTGGCTTAAATTCTTAATTTGTGAAATTGGAATTCGAATAGCCATAAACACCAAATGAAAGGACATTTATAAACACTCAAATTCCATTCAAAATGCAGAAACCATATACGATGTCCTTCGGGTGGCCTATACATAAGGGTTTTTTATTCCATTAACTTATATAATACTGCAGTTTTATATACGAAATACAAAGGGATAAAATGTAAACAGTTCTCAAACACAAAAAAAGGAACTGCCACTTAATTAGCAAAATACAGAGTTCGTACAGAACTTCCAAACAGAACTGGGGGTAAGATACGGAAGCATGTCAAGCCCGCTGTTATTTATATTAATACCAGGTACTATGATTAAAGCAGTAAAGTCTAAAGCATTTCAGATTATACAGTAATTAAACTACAAAAATGACAAAAAGAAAAGTAGGGTTACTGTTTAAATTAAAATAGGTTACCTACGTCTATTAAAAATATTCAAGTACGTTTAATTGCAAGTTGTGCGTCTTTGGATTTGCATTTTCTATTAGACATGAACTGAATATTTTTAGTCAACTATTTCAATTTAAACCAATGCCTAACCAAACTTTTCTTCTTTGGCATTTTCAAATGACCGATATTAATATTAACTAAACGAATTATAAACACAGACTTAAGTAAGCTTACTCCCTGTATGGCTAAATCCAAGGAATATTCACTAATAAACGTAGTTTTTCCACAGCCAGTCGGTCCAGTTACTATGGTCAACTCCCCCCTGCGGTGCCCTTTCAGCAAACGATTCAGTGTGGGATACCTTTTCCACTTAACTCCATGGACCTGTTAGCAATAGACTGCAACATCACATCAGCATTAGGCATTGAAGTCGCTAACCTTGTCAACATTTTGCAACTCGGACAAAACATCCTCACGCAAACTCGAGAAAGTCGTTATGGATTTATGCCAAATGGGCTGAGCTGCAGATATGATCGCCTTAAGGTCCTGCCCGACGGCTAGATGAGGTAGAGGTTGTTTGTCAGTAGGTCTAAAATGTTACTATGCACGTTACAATCTTTAAAACGCACAAAATATACCTGACAAATAGACACCGCTTCTCCCCCAACTTCTTTGCAAAGTTCCTGGAGACGTCCCATGAGTTAAGGTCGTTGCCAAACCACAAAATTAGCTTGCTGAAACGCTCGAGGCTCGGCAAGATGTGCTGAGGCAAATTTATTAAGCCATTCGGTAAACACACTACATAGCTAGCTATTTTACAATTTAATAATACTAGGAAATCGGCGATGTTTGGCACCAAAATGGCAGTATCTTTGGATTTAGTTGATTTTCCACTCAGGATTCCTGTACAACCCGCATTTGGCTCAATGTACGACTTAATTGTGCCATTTGTACTCCTGCTCAAGACTCGATAACCTACAGTTCGTGACTCCACATTAACTAAGGGGAAATAGAGATTCGAATTGGAAGTGCCTATCCTTATAGGAACTTGTTCGATTGCGGAATAGGGAACGACCTAAAACATTAATTTTGTTTTAAGTGTGATTTTAATCGACAGACGACGTTACAGGCAATTTGAAATCTTTCCAGTTTTTTGACAAACTAGTTGGTGGTAACGTTTTCAATAAAGTGGTGGTATCTTCCGTGCTCTTTATATACCGTTTGACCTGTTCTAGTTCGCTCGTTACATTCAGAGGTTTTGCTTTTGGTCTTTTACTCTTTTTCTCACTGATGTAAGACTCCAAATTACTCCATTGCCCTGTGGACATACAAGAGGGGCAGGAAAAGCTTCCTGAAAACAGAAGCCCATCACATGAAGAAACATGAAACAAAAGCCAATCACAGGACAATTGTTTTAATAATTTTCAATTTTCTATAAGTACAGTTTATGGGCTTGATATACCTCACATTACTTTTTGTTTTTTGTAAAAAGTTTATAGAACGTAGATTAAAAACACACAGGGCTGATCGTACCTGTCATTTTATTAATGTACAGTTTGGCTGATGCCGTGGACTTGGTACTTTTATTGCATACTGGGCAGCTTATAATAAAGCACGTATAACCGTCTTCGAAATTGACTTGACTCGCAGTCAGCGTTCGCTTGATCAGACCAGGCGACACGTCAGAAATGTCTTCGAAAGACACATCGGTGAATCGCCTCACATTTAAGTGAGCCTCGTTTGGTGCTCGTGTCAGTAACACTCCTGCAGTCTTAATGAAATTTTTCATACATAGCATATTTAAAACTATTGAGCTGTAGCCTTTGTTTAAAGGCGTGCATGTTAGGTTATTCTCATATAACCTCCAGAAAAGTATATAAAAATGAGTATTTAGTTTGCTGGATTTGTAAGATGCGGAAAACTTTAAAAACGTAATAAATCAATCCAAAAAGTTATCACCATATCGCAGAGATAAAACAATCGCGCCAAAATTAAACCATACAAACAAATGACTATCGCTGTCAAATGTTAATGTCAAAGTCTATAACCAAATAACAGGAAATAGTGGCTAAAGCTCCGTCAACAGGACAATAAAAGCATTCACCGTCGTGGAACACTATTGCATCATTACTTGAACATCTTTTAAAAAATGTAAATAATAATTGCAGCACAAAATTAATAATATTAAAAATTGATGTGTTTTTAATAAATTCTGTTAATAGCGATAATATACTACCAAATGCAATTGTCATATACCGGGTGTCCGTTCTCAAAGTCGAACATAGGCGATTAACATTGTATTGAACGTTTTTGCCGATTCCTGCTCGCCAATTCAACTTACAGGGAAGGTAATGGTATCAATGGAAAGATAAAATTATTACGCATCAAGTCATATAAATAATAATAGTCAAGATGCGATCTTTATTTTAAAATACTAATTTAAAACTTGGGATATTTTAAATATGCCATGCCTTGCTTTTCAAGTTCGATAGCCTTGTCAAAAAAAATGGTAATTATTTGGCGTAGATCAGGTATTTTCTGTCAACGTCTGTTAAAATTATCTACAGAAAAATGAATTATTTCAATAAAGAACGAGTGAATGCACTAATGTTAATTGCCTATGTTCGACTTTGAGAATGGACACCCGGTATAATGCAACTAGTGGGTTCTTGATTTTCAAATAATCATTTCTGTTTACATGAGATATATTGTTTGGCAATCACGCCAGTCCGAATAACGAGCGTGATTGCCTAAAACAATATATCGAGTGGAAACAGAAATGATTTTATAATCAAGAATACACGAGTTGCATTCGGCTAGATTATATCACGAGTCAATAAACAACGTTTGAATAGTGTATTTTAAATATTAAAAGTACAGTTAATGTGGTTGTTATGACAATTGTATTGACAGCAGGTAACGTGATGTTTGTGAAGGCGTGTGATTATCACCTATTAATCAGGAAGGTATGTGATTGTCAGTTGCTATGTACAGTCGTGTGCAAATAAATCTGGGACAGTGTTTTTTTCACATGCAGATTCAGTTAAGAATTGAAGAATATCTCCATGGATTTCCTGCTATCAGAAAGAGTTACATTAAACTTTAACAGGTACTGAAACCCGTAACTCTCTCTGATGAGAGGAAATCCATGGAAATATTCTTCAAATTCTTAACTGAATCTGCATGTGAAAAAAACACTGTCCCAGATTTATTTGCACACGACTGTACATTATCAAAAATTAGTACATGCGCAACTATGCATTTTGCCGTTTTTCATTGGTTGATGTTAGAGGAAGTGGTATAATCTTGTTAATATTATTTAATCTTTTACTGACTTACGTCCATTGCGTAATTAGGAGTTTTGACTGGGGAGGGCCAGGCCCCCCAACCAACCATTGGTAGTGCCTATACCAATGAAGACATGAATTTACATACACTACGTTTTCGCATAAATGCATTTGTTTGTTTTTTATGCTTTTATAATAGTAATGTCTAAGTAGCATAGCAATAAATTATTTCTCGGTTCATAAACAACATACAGAAATTTATAGATTACCTCTCGTAACTCAATGAAATTGGCGGTAAAAATAATTATTCCAGGAGACTACATTTTGGAAATTATCACTCGATTCTCATTTATACGTTTTTGAGTCAGAATTTTCATTTAAATACTTTCTCAAAGCATCAATATACACTTCACTCTTGTGATTTCTTTTTATAATATCGTGGCCAAAATACAAACAGTCAGGGTGATTTACCTTCTTCATCATCACAAAATTGTCTTTGCCATGTGAAACACTACCTACTAAACGTAAAATTTTTGATCGTACTTTTCAAAGTGATCAATTGGACGCTTTAAACAAAGCAAACGTCCAGATAGCAAGTCCACGTAAGTCTGAACTGGGTTAGCCTGGGTAAAGTTGATAACACGGAAAATGAGCCCTGACTAGTTCCATTTCCAGCAGAGTGTACTTTCACTGCACTCTATCACACAAAGTGTTCCGCCCACACCATGCGATTATGATTGGCACCGCACTGCAGCAATTTGTATGCGAGATGCGGTACTCACAAAATTAGTTGATCAAAGCAAGCGTCAGTATGCACAAATGTTATTTTTCAAGCGTTACCTGGCCAGCTCGGCCATCTTGCAGATGGGGAAACTTTCCTGGCAGCAAATGGTATGCGGGACTTGGCATTGCGGCGAAGCTCAAACGATGCGGAAGGCGGAAATGGCTGGCTTACTCACGAATCCCCTTGTCGGCAGAAGACTGCGACGACCTACCTAGGTTATGCAGAACTTGAGGACATCGCCGTTGCAATAAATGGACACAGCGATTATTATCCCGCACGCGTACTCAAAGAACTGCGGTTATTAAGCTAATAAATCGGCATGTTGCTGTGTTCCTGCGACGACTTGTTGCACCGAGAGCACCAACTGTTTCACACGTGTAGACTGTTTAGCGAGCCCCTGCCGACTGCCGCGATAATCGCGTGCGTCCGGTGCCCCTGAGCTTCATGGGAAAAACGCTCCAGCCAATCCTAACACAGAATTTCCTAGACACGCGACTTTTGGCGCGAGAATGGGCACTACCCCTCCTTGTCGTACAAGCAGCGTAATTTCTAGAAGGTTCGAAAATCTTGCGAGCGTTAACACACGGCTATCAAAGCACCAACAAAGGGGTGCCCCAGATGACGAGAAATACGGCGCTTGGAGACCAAATATGTCCAAAATCATTATTATGGAATTATGCGATGAAGCCAAATAAGTAACTAAAATGGTTTAACATACGGGCATGCTGCCCTAAAGCCTAAGTGGCTAATTAAATTACGGTTGGGTGCCAAAATGACCTGACAAATTTCGTAAAGATACTGTAGTTGCAGTCACATTGTCAATATCTAAAGAAATTTAAATTCGTGGTCGTTCACTTGCAGCAACTAATATGGGATGCAGTTAGAGGTGTTTTCAATCGGTGGTAACCCCAGCACGTGGTATTTTACGTAGGCGGTTGTTCGAGTTGGATCTAAATTTACATACGTGGTGTTTTAGTTCGGTGGCATTTTATATATTTGTCACATTTTTAAGGTTGGTAGAATACCAAATCGGTGGTAGTTCGAGTCCGATGTAAATAAGCCTTGGTAATAATGCAAGATCAGTGCTGCCAAATTCTTATTTTATAGTTTTTCTAGACAAACGAAAAGGTTTCTCCAGATCAGTGCTTTTCAAAGTGGGGTAAGCGTATCCCAGGGGGTAGGCGAGTTGCCACTTGGGGGTACACCAAGTGATGGAATAAAATTAAAAAGTTGGTTAAAGATTAAGAGTATGGTTTAGTTGATATGTAAGTTCTTAAACATTTTCAGATATCTTTGAAAATAATGATTTGGAATTTTGGTGGTTTGTATAGACCCCTAGGAGACTCAAGCTACCTATTTGGATTATTTCCACCTCTGCATCCGGTCTACTATGATCGATTAAAAATGCAAATTTTCGGAATCTACCCTAGCAATCAAGAGAGACTAGGATTGATTTAAAAACTTTGTTTCGTATTCTCAAAAACCTTTGGATATGGTTTTGCTTTGCGAAAAATTGATTTTTTAAAAACCCTAACCGAAATATGGTCAAAACATAAAATGACATAAAACCAAGATTTCAACTTTTTGGATAAAAACCAACCTTTTTGTTGATTTTTACGTTTTACAAAAGTCCTATCAGTTATTAGGTGATTATATATTATTATTATTAGGGCAATTTGTTTAAAAAACGAACAATAAAATGAAATCATTAGCACTTATATTCTAATTTTCTAAATTTCAGGATCTTATTTGTCAAAAATATCCTTTGACCTTTGAGCAATTTTTTTCAATAAATGCCTATAATTTTATTTAAAAAGAAATAGATTAAAGATTACGTCAGCTCATTATTAGATGGAGTTATCATTACGCCCGCTTTTTACACACTAGAACGTAATGAACTGCTTTTCAAACATTTTTATTTATTTCGTACCAAAATGGACAATAAAACGTTGTATGCACCACGGACATTACAAAGTGTTTATAGCCATCGGGCATAAACATCTTTATAATTCCCTTGATACATAAATAACTATTATCAACCTGTTTAACTGAAACTATTGTGCATTCTCTGAATCGAACGCTGGGCGGTCGTTTATAGACTTTTGTAATTTTTGAAGACTTGAATACAATTTCTAAGAATGTGGAAAGTGTCTTAACTCTTAAATGGCTTAAAATTTTCCTAAAAAGGAAAATTTTCCTAGAGTTGGCAACACTGGCTGGTAATCCACATCTGTGTTAGTTTGCTTGCACCGTTCATTGAGACTATCCATAAGCAATAAACATAATTTTTCTACGACGATTGTCGCTTTCTACCCAACATTTGCCGCCCCTAAAAATTTTGCACTGGAAGGGACCACTTCTTCTACTTCATTACTAATACGGCCCTGAAAACAAATAATATAACCGGAACATGTAAAAAAACGTGTGTGGGTCTTCAAAGATCCGCTGGGTTTAAATTGGTTCAAAAAGTACATTTTTGTATTTATTTAACTTACATTTTTTTGGAGGGGGCCAGATGGTGCTCTGGGGAGGGCCTGGCCCTCCTGGTCTACCCGTTAGTTACGCGTATGGTTGTGGCCTTTGATTGTTTTGTAAATTTAATACCCCATAAGATTGTTTTGGAACCGCTGATCACATTGATGCCTGATAGTTCGATATTTGATCGTGCGCAATTGGCAGGACCTTACACTAATAGCAATTTACGTTACAAGACCGGAATGTAGTGTTTTGCAGGTCAAGCCAAGTAGATTCCATGGCGAGCCGTAGGCGAGCCCTGGAAGCTTGAGGAGACCTGCAAAACACTTTCCGGTCGTGTATCGTATAATATTTTTTTATCTACTCCAGTGGGATAAGTAACTCATTACGTCACTCATTTGACACTATTTCAGTTAGGTAATGAAGCTCATTACACCACTCAGTTATGTATTGGTTTCATTACGCAACTGAGTTGTGTAATGACTTTATTACCTAACTGAAATAGTGTCAAATGAATGACATAATGACATTTGCCTACTAAAATATTTTTGAAAATGACAGATCTGACATTTCTCTTGACGCACTTTTCTCAATTTTAGGCAGTCGTAGATAAAATTTTGTACAATACATGTGTGATAATGCATCATTAATATACTTGTGTGCTTACACACACGTATATTAATGATGCTGTTATCCCACTTGTATAGTAAATAACTATTACGACATCCGCAAACTTGCGAATTCACTTTCAAAAACTCAAAATAATAATGACATTAGTATCTATTATTTGATATATCCCAACAAAACACCCACTTGATTCCATAGTAACGAAGGCATCAGGGACCGGCAAAAGCTTTTTTCGACGACTGACATCGAAAATAAAATTTTTCGACGACTGACATCGAAAGCAGATTTTTCTCACTCTCACTTGCCGCTCGCCGAGCGTTTTGGTTTCCGCGTGAGCAAAATACGTAGGCACGTCCGAATGCTTCCTTGACAACGCCCGTCATTTGTTTAAGTAACCGCGCCACATGGCATAGACTCCGCGAGTAATTTTAAATTGATTGTCAATAAATGTTTTCACTAAAATGAAATAGGATTATTTTCGACGTAATAACGTGCTCAGTCGTCGAGAAAATAGTATTTATGTTTCGAGCTAAAAGTGCGCTTGGCGCTTTTGCATGGTTACTAGTTTCGGCTTCGCCATATTCATGCGCAAGCGGCAAAAATGCACTTTCAGCTCTTAACATACAATATACTATTACCGGTCCCTGATGCTCGTTTTCCGATCTTGACCGGCAAAACCTTACTTTCTGGCGAAAAATTCTCCAGAAACCGCATATTTTCTGGTCGGTCCTAAAAAAAGTATGTTTTCATTGAAAAAATAGAACAGTAAAATTGTAATAATCACTTGGCTTATACAGAGACACTACATGCCATGATTAAATGTCAAATCACACCACATGTTCCCGTCATTTTCATAACCTCAATCTTTAACTGTAAACTGTCAGTTGGTGCAACATGTTATTATATTGAAACCGCCAAAATGGTGCGAAAACACAACAATCAGCTCCCAGACAATTTACCACAGTTGCAGAACCTTATCAAAAGAGACCCAGAGTCTTACCATGAAGAGTTTGTTCAACAATATCGGCATTTTCAAAATACGATTGACGTCTTCCAGCTCTCGCCTCAGCAGCCCAACAAAACCTTAGACGAGCTGGTCATCTTCTTAGCACAAGTAGCCCAATGCTACACCAGCGAGCTGTCGTCGTTTCCCCAGCAGCTGATCGATCTCTTGCAGAAGCATAACACCGTGTTGGATAACTCGATGCGAATGACATTTTGCCGTGCACTGATCTTGTTGCGAAACAAAAACTTACTGGCACCCACGGACCTACTAGAGTTATTTTTTAAGTTGCTGCGGTGTGATGATAAAGCCCTGCGATCGTTTCTGGAAACACATATTATCACAGATATAAAGAACTTGAATGCTAAACACAAAAACGCAAAGTTGAACACCACATTGCAGAACTTTATGTTTACAATGCTGAAGGATACCAACACAAGGGCAGCAAAGATGTCTTTAGATATAATGGTGGAATTATACAAGAAAAACGTGTGGAACGATGCAAAAACTGTTAACGTTATAGCTACGGGATGTTTTTCAAAGATTACAAAGGTTGATTATGGTTTATTAATGTTGTTCAGTGCTTATTAATTTAATTTTAGGTAATGGTTGCTTCTTTGAAGTTTTTCTTGGGCAAGGATCCTGAAGAAAAGGACCCGGATGAGTCGGATTCTGAGGAGGAAATTAATCCTAAAGAAGTTATGATGGCCAATAAGTTTAATAAAAAGACAAGGAAACGAGGCAAGCAGTTGGAAAAAGTTAAAAAATTAGCCTCTAAGCAACATAAGAAGAAATCAAAAGCTCCAGCTTTTAATTTTTCGGCTTTACATTTAGTTCATGATCCACAAGGTAATTGTTGCGTGCGAGGGTAGTCATTAAGAGTTCTAAAGACTTAAAAAGAAACCACAAATTTTAGATAAAAATGGATTGTTTTCCTGGGCAATGTACAAATTGGATTTTAGGAAAAATTTTAATTTTACAAGAATTAAATAATATCTGAAACAGAAATGTTTGTCTATAATCAAACTCAAATTTCCAGCACATTTAATAACCCCCCTTACTATCGTCATTTTATTGCAGGTATGGCGGAGAAGTTATTTAAGCAACTAGAAACAACGACCAAACGCTTCGAAGTGAAGCTCATGACCCTCGATGTTGTATCCCGTCTAATCGGCCTCCACGATCTCTTCCTCTTCAACTACTACCCTTACATTCAGAGATTCATCCAGCCCCATCAGCGCGAGGTAACACGGATATTGCAGTTCGCAGCGCAAGCGAGCCACGAACTGGTCCCTCCCGATGTCATGGAGCCTTTGCTGAAAACGATCGCCAACAACTTCATCACGGAGCGCAACTCCTCAGATGTGATGGCCATCGGCATGAACGCCGTGCGAGAAATATGTGCACGCTGCCCCTTGGCCATGAGTGAGGATTTGTTGCGGGATCTGGCAGAGTACAAAGGCTATCGTGACCGCTCTGTTATGATGGCGGCTCGTTCATTGATACACTTGTTCAGAACCACAAGGCCTGAGCTGCTACATAAAAAGGACAGAGGGAGGCCCACTGAAGCTACCGAAGAGCTCGTGTCCAAGCAGTATGCACAGTTAGACGCCAAGGATTACATTCCAGGAGCGGAAATTTTACTGAAAGAGAATAAGGAAGAGGTTGAAATTAACTCCGATTCCGGGTCTGATGACGAACAGTGGGTCGATATTCCACACTCTTCTGATGAGGCAGCTGGAAGTGACGCCTCCGAGTCAGATGAAGAAATGACCAATGAGGAATTACAGCAAAAGGAAGAGGAAGGTGAAAGAGAAGAAACAACTGAAAAAGCTGAAGGTCATGACTCTGCTCCTGTTGTAAAACGAAAAATATTGAAAGCCAAGCGAACCAAGACCACTGCTGAAGGGAAAGCATCCAAGCAGGAGATGGCTCAGAAAATTTCGCTGGAGCGCATCTTGACAGATGAAGATTTCAAGAGAATAGACACTGCGAACATTAGGAAACAAATTGAAACCACTAAAAAGGGGCAGAAGCGAAAAAGTCAGGAAATAAGCACCAGTCAGCCAACCGAGCTTGTTAGACTGGGAGATATTGAGAATATTTATAAGAAGCGCAAGCATGATAAGGAAACGAGAGTAGAGAGCGTAAGAAGGGGTCAAGCTGACAGGGAGAAGTACGGCTATAAAGACGGCCGCTTAAATATACACTGTTCCAAGACCAATAGGGAAAAGAAGAAGACTAAGAATTACCAGATGATCAAGCACAAGGTTAGGGGGAAAATCAAGAGGAGTTTCAAGGATAAGCAGATCGCTTTAAGGAATTATTTGATAAAGCAGAAACGAATGAAGTGATTACTACTTAAATTAAGAATAATTGGAATGTTGTGTAATAGAATTTGTTCTTGTATCGTTAAAAATAAACAGATTTAAAGGTAATGGTGTTGTTTAATCAAGAATTCTGGTTACTGTAAAAACTTGTAGAGCAATCAAACATGATTGAAGATCGTATTAACATGAAAAAGCCCTTTAATCTTATTGAATATTCATTTGCAATCAATCAAATTAGGCTCACTGTACTAACTCATTGTAGCTGTTTTCTCTTTTATTTCTATTATTTTAATTTTAGTTTGAGTATGTCTGTTACAATATTAAATAAACTTGATTGATAGTTTTATAATAGGAAAAATATCCAGATTTCCGAATATATAGAAATAAAGATTTAACTTTAAATTATAGTACAAAAAATTTAAACCCTGTCCTGTATGAAGTAAGAGAAGATAATGACACAGTAATAATAATGGAAGACTGAAAGCCTGAATAGAAAGGGATGAAAACAGGGGAATGTGATGTATGAGCGGCTATGGAAAGGAAACGATAAACAAATAGATTTAAAATGGTACGAGTTCCCTCAAATACAACAGAAGTGCACATAAAGCTTTATGTTTCAATGTGGCCATTCGTAAGTGCATAATCTGAAAAATACACACTCGATAAAATTCGCAGAGTAAGCTTCTTCGACAGTCATTTGTAGTAAATCGTTCATATTGTCACTGATGGGTAGGTACCCTGAATACGAATAAAATAAGTATAACAAAATCCAATGAAATCTCCACAGAAGTCGCAAATGCACTTATTAAACGCTAACTTAATGCAAATTCAGCATCCAATTGCTGGAAGGGTGATAAAGGTATTTATTTTGCAATACTAGTACACCTAAAACACACCAGAAGTGCACATAAAGATTTATGTTTCCATGTGGCCATTCGCAAGTGCATAATCTTAAAAATAAACACTCCATAAAAATCCCAGAGTGCATTTTCGGCAACCAGCAGTCGTAAATCGTTTATATTCTGACTGATGGGTGCCATGAATACGAATAAAATATAATAAAATTCAATGAAAAGTTTGCTGAAGTCGCAAATGTACTAATTAAACGCGATCTTAATGAAAATTTAGCATGCAATTGCTGGGAGGGTTATAAAAGTATTTATTTTGCAATACTAGTACACCTAAAACACACCGGAAGTGCACATAAAGATTTATGTTTCTATGTGGCCATTCGCAAGTGAATAATCTGAAAAATACACACCCCATAAAAATCCCAGAGTGCAATTTCGGCAACCAGCAGTCGTAAATCTTTTATATTCTGACTGATGGGTGCCATGAATACGAATAAAATATAATAAAATTCATTGAAAAGTTTGCTGAGGTCGCAAATGTACTAATTAAACGCGATCTTAATGAAAATTTAGCATCCAATTGCTGGGAGGGTTATAAAGGTATTTATTTTGCAATACTAGTACACCTAAAACGCACCAGAAGTGCACATAAAGATTTATGTTTCCATGTGGAAATTCGCAAGTGCATAATCATAAAAATAAACATTCCATAAAAATCCCAGAGTGCAATTTCGGCAACCAGCAGTCGTAAATCGTTTATATTCTGACTGATGGGTGCCATGAATACGAATAAAATATAATAAAATTCATTGAAAAGTTTGCTGAGGTCACAAATGTACTAATTAAACGCGATCATAATGAAAATTTAGCATCCAATTGCTGGGAGGGTTATAAAGGTATTTATTTTGCAATACTAGTACACCTAAAACACACCAGAAGTGCACATAAAGATTTATGTTTCCATGTGGAAATTCGCAAGTGCATAATCATAAAAATAAACATTCCATAAAAATCCCAGGGTGCAATTTCGGCAACCAGCAGTCGTAAATCGTTTATATTCTGACTGATGGGTGCCATGAATACGAATAAAATATAATAAAATTCATTGAAAAGTTTGCTGAGGTCGCAAATGTACTAATTAAACGCGATCATAATGCAAATTCAGCATCCAATCGCTGGAAGGGTGATAAAGGTATTTATTTTGCAATACTAGTACACCTAAAACACACCAGAAGTGCACATAAAGATTTATGTTTCCATGTGGCCATTCGCAAGTGCATAAACATAAAAATAAACATTCCATAAAAATCCCAGAGTGCAATTTCGGCAACCAGCAGTCGTAAATCGTTTATATTCTGACTGATGGGTGCCATGAATACGAATAAAATATAATAAAATTCAATGAAAAGTTTGCTGAAGTCGCAAATGTACTAATTAAACGCGATCTTAATGAAAATTTAGCATCCAATTGCTGGGAGGGTTATAAAAGTATTTATTTTGCAATACTAGTACACCTAAAACACACCGGAAGTGCACATAAAGATTTATGTTTCTATGTGGCCATTCGCAAGTGAATAATCTGAAAAATACACACCCCATAAAAATCCCAGAGTGCAATTTCGGCAACCAGCAGTCGTAAATCTTTTATATTCTGACTGATGGGTGCCATGAATACGAATAAAATATAATAAAATTCATTGAAAAGTTTGCTGAGGTCGCAAATGTACTAATTAAACGCGATCTTAATGAAAATTTAGCATCCAATTGCTGGGAGGGTTATAAAGGTATTTATTTTGCAATACTAGTACACCTAAAACGCACCAGAAGTGCACATAAAGATTTATGTTTCCATGTGGAAATTCGCAAGTGCATAATCATAAAAATAAACATTCCATAAAAATCCCAGAGTGCAATTTCGGCAACCAGCAGTCGTAAATCGTTTATATTCTGACTGATGGGTGCCATGAATACGAATAAAATATAATAAAATTTATTGAAAAGTTTGCTGAGGTCGCAAATGTACTAATTAAACGCGATCATAATGAAAATTTAGCATCCAATTGCTGGGAGGGTTATAAAGGTATTTATTTTGCAATACTAGTACACCTAAAACACACCAGAAGTGCACATAAAGATTTATATTTCCATGTGGAAATTCGCAAGTGCATAATCATAAAAATAAACATTCCATAAAAATCCCAGGGTGCAATTTCGGCAACCAGCAGTCGTAAATCGTTTATATTCTGACTGATGGGTGCCATGAATACGAATAAAATATAATAAAATTCATTGAAAAGTTTGCTGAGGTCGCAAATGTACTAATTAAACGCGATCATAATGAAAATTTAGCATCCAATTGCTGGGAGGGTTATAAAGGTATTTATTTTGCAATACTAGTACACCTAAAACACACCAGAAGTGCACATAAAGATTTATGTTTCCATGTGGAAATTCGCAAGTGCATAAGCATAAAAATAAACATTCCATAAAAATCCCAGAGTGCAATTTCGGCAACCAGCAGTCGTAAATCGTTTATATTCTGACTGATGGGTGCCATGAATACGAATAAAATATAATAAAATTCATTGAAAAGTTTGCTGAGGTCGCAAATGTACTAATTAAACGCGATCATAATGAAAATTTAGCATCCAATTGCTGGGAGGGTTATAAAGGTATTTATTTTGCAATACTAGTACACCTAAAACGCACCAGAAGTGCACATAAAGATTTATGTTTACATGTGGCCATTCGCAAGTGCATAACCTTAAAAATAAACACTCCATAAAAATCCCAGAGTGAAATTTCGGCAACCAGCAGTCGTAAATCGTTTATATTCTGACTGATGGGTGCCATGAATACGAATAAAATGTAATAAAATTCAATGAAAAGTTTGCTGAAGTCGCAAATGTACTAATTAAACGCGATTTTAATAAAAATTTAGCATCCAATTGCTGGGAGGGTTATAAAGGTATTTATTTTGCAATACTAGTACACCTAAAACACACCAGAAGTGCACATAAAGATTTATGTTTCTATGTGGCCATTCGCAAGTGAATAATCTGCAAAATACACACCCCATAAAAATCCCAGAGTGCAATTTCGGCAACCAGCAGTCGTAAATCTTTTATATTCTGACTGATGGGTGCCATGAATACGAATAAAATATAATAAAATTCATTGAAAAGTTTGCTGAGGTCGCAAATGTACTAATTAAACGCGATCTTAATGAAAATTTAGCATCCAATTGCTGGGAGGGTTATAAAGGTATTTATTTTGCAATACTAGTACACCTAAAACGCACCAGAAGTGCACATAAAGATTTATGTTTCCATGTGGAAATTCGCAAGTGCATAATCATAAAAATAAACATTCCATAAAAATCCCAGAGTGCAATTTCGGCAACCAGCAGTCGTAAATCGTTTATATTCTGACTGATGGGTGCCATGAATACGAATAAAATATAATAAAATTCATTGAAAAGTTTGCTGAGGTCGCAAATGTACTAATTAAACGCGATCATAATGAAAATTTAGCATCCAATTGCTGGGAGGGTTATAAAGGTATTTATTTTGCAATACTAGTACACCTAAAACACACCAGAAGTGCACATAAAGATTTATGTTTCCATGTGGAAATTCGCAAGTGCATAATCATAAAAATAAACATTCCATAAAAATCCCAGAGTGCAATTTCGGCAACCAGCAGTCGTAAATCGTTTATATTCTGACTGATGGGTGCCATGAATACGAATAAAATATAATAAAATTCATTGAAAAGTTTGCTGAGGTCGCAAATGTACTAATTAAACGCGATCATAATGAAAATTTAGCATCCAATTGCTGGGAGGGTTATAAAGGTATTTATTTTGCAATACTAGTACACCATAAACACACCGGAAGTGCACATAAAGATTTATGTTTCCATGTGGCCATTCGCAAGTGGATAATCTGAAAAATACACACCCCATAAAAATCCCAGAGTGCAATTTCGGCAAACAGCAGTCGTAAATCTTTTATATTCTGACTGATGGGTGCCATGAATACGAATAAAATATAATAAAATTCATTGAAAAGTTTGCTGAGGTCGCAAATGTACTAATTAAACGCGATCTTAATGAAAATTTAGCATCCAATTGCTGGGAGGGTTATAAAGGTATTTATTTTGCAATACTAGTACACCTAAAACGCACCAGAAGTGCACATAAAGATTTATGTTTCCATGTGGAAATTCGCAAGTGCATAATCATAAAAATAAACATTCCATAAAAATCCCAGAGTGCAATTTCGGCAACCAGCAGCCGTAAATCGTTTATATTCTGACTGATGGGTGCCATGAATACGAATAAAATATAATAAAATTCATTGAAAAGTTTGCTGAGGTCGCAAATGTACTAATTAAACGCGATCATAATGAAAATTTAGCATCCAATTGCTGGGAGGGTTATAAAGGTATTTATTTTGCAATACTAGTACACCTAAAACACACCAGAAGTGCACATAAAGATTTATGTTTCCATGTGGAAATTCGCAAGTGCATAATCATAAAAATAAACATTCCATAAAAATCCCAGGGTGCAATTTCGGCAACCAGCAGTCGTAAATCGTTTATATTCTGACTGATGGGTGCCATGAATACGAATAAAATATAATAAAATTCATTGAAAAGTTTGCTGAGGTCGCAAATGTACTAATTAAACGCGATCATAATGAAAATTTAGCATCCAATTGCTGGGAGGGTTATAAAGGTATTTATTTTGCAATACTAGTACACCTAAAACACACCAGAAGTGCACATAAAGATTTATGTTTCCATGTGGAAATTCGCAAGTGCATAATCATAAAAATAAACATTTCATAAAAATCCCAGAGTGCAAGTTCGGCAACCAGCAGTCGTAAATCGTTTATATTCTGACTGATGGGTGCCATGAATACGAATAAAATATAATAAAATTCATTGAAAAGTTTGCTGAGGTCGCAAATGTACTAATTAAACGCGATCATAATGAAAATTTAGCATCCAATTGCTGGGAGGGTTATAAAGGTATTTATTTTGCAATACTAGTACACCTAAAACACACCAGAAGTGCACATAAAGATTTATGTTTCCATGTGGAAATTCGCAAGTGCATAATCATAAAAATAAACATTTCATAAAAATCCCAGAGTGCAAGTTCGGCAACCAGCAGTCGTAAATCGTTTATATTCTGACTGATGGGTGCCATGAATACGAATAAAATATAATAAAATTCATTGAAAAGTTTGCTGAGGTCGCAAATGTACTAATTAAACGCGATCATAATGAAAATTTAGCATCCAATTGCTGGGAGGGTTATAAAGGTATTTATTTTGCAATACTAGTACACCTAAAACGCACCAGAAGTGCACATAAAGATTTATGTTTCCATGTGGCCATTCGCAAGTGCATAACCTTAAAAATAAACACTCCATAAAAATCCCAGAGTGAAATTTCGGCAACCAGCAGTCGTAAATCGTTTATATTCTGACTGATGGGTGCCATGAATACGAATAAAATGTAATAAAATTCAATGAAAAGTTTGCTGAAGTCGCAAATGTACTAATTAAACGCGATCTTAATAAAAATTTAGCATCCAATTGCTGGGAGGGTTATAAAGGTATTTATTTTGCAATACTAGTACACCTAAAACACACCAGAAGTGCACATAAAGATTTATGTTTCTATGTGGCCATTCGCAAGTGAATAATCTGAAAAATACACACCCCATAAAAATCCCAGAGTGCAATTTCGGCAACCAGCAGTCGTAAATCTTTTATATTCTGACTGATGGGTGCCATGAATACGAATAAAATATAATAAAATTCATTGAAAAGTTTGCTGAGGTCGCAAATGTACTAATTAAACGCGATCTTAATGAAAATTTAGCATCCAATTGCTGGGAGGGTTATAAAGGTATTTATTTTGCAATACTAGTACACCTAAAACGCACCAGAAGTGCACATAAAGATTTATGTTTCCATGTGGAAATTCGCAAGTGCATAATCATAAAAATAAACATTCCATAAAAATCCCAGAGTGCAATTTCGGCAACCAGCAGTCGTAAATCGTTTATATTCTGACTGATGGGTGCCATGAATACGAATAAAATATAATAAAATTCATTGAAAAGTTTGCTGAGGTCGCAAATGTACTAATTAAACGCGATCATAATGAAAATTTAGCATCCAATTGCTGGGAGGGTTATAAAGGTATTTATTTTGCAATACTAGTACACCTAAAACACACCAGAAGTGCACATAAAGATTTATGTTTCCATGTGGAAATTCGAAAGTGCATAATCATAAAAATAAACATTCCATAAAAATCCCAGAGTGCAATTTCGGCAACCAGCAGTCGTAAATCGTTTATATTCTGACTGATGGGTGCCATGAATACGAATAAAATATAATAAAATTCATTGAAAAGTTTGCTGAGGTCGCAAATGTACTAATTAAACGCGATCTTAATAAAAATTTAGCATCCAATTGCTGGGAGGGTTATAAAGGTATTTATTTTGCAATACTAGTACACCTAAAACGCACCAGAAGTGCACATAAAGATTTATGTTTCTATGTGGCCATTCGCAAGTGCATAACCTTAAAAATAAACACTCCATAAAAATCCCAGAGTGAAATTTCGGCAACCAGCAGTCGTAAATCGTTTATATTCTGACTGATGGGTGCCATGAATACGAATAAAATGTAATAAAATTCAATGAAAAGTTTGCTGAAGTCGCAAATGTACTAATTAAACGCGATCTTAATAAAAATTTAGCATCCAATTGCTGGGAGGGTTATAAAGGTATTTATTTTGCAATACTAGTACACCTAAAACACACCAGAAGTGCACATAAAGATTTATGTTTCCATGTGGCCATTCGCAAGTGCATAATCTTAAAAATAAACATTCCATAAAAATCCCGGAGTGCAATTTCGGCAACCAGCAGTCGTAAATCGTTTATATTCTGACTGATGGGTGCCATGAATACGAATAAAATATAATAAAATTCATTGAAAAGTTTGCTGAGGTCGCAAATGTACTAATTAAACGCGATCTTAATAAAAATTTAGCATCCAATTGCTGGGAGGGTTATAAAGGTATTTATTTTGCAATACTAGTACACCTAAAACGCACCAGAAGTGCACATAAAGATTTATGTTTCTATGTGGCCATTCGCAAGTGCATAACCTTAAAAATAAACACTCCATAAAAATCCCAGAGTGAAATTTCGGCAACCAGCAGTCGTAAATCGTTTATATTCTGACTGATGGGTGCCATGAATACGAATAAAATGTAATAAAATTCAATGAAAAGTTTGCTGAAGTCGCAAATGTACTAATTAAACGCGATCTTAATAAAAATTTAGCATCCAATTGCTGGGAGGGTTATAAAGGTATTTATTTTGCAATACTAGTACACCTAAAACACACCAGAAGTGCACATAAAGATTTATGTTTCCATGTGACCATTCGCAAGTGCATAATCTTAAAAATAAACACTCCATAAAAATCCCAGAGTGCAATTTCGGCAACCAGCAGTCGTAAATCGTTTATATTCTGACTGATGGGTGCCATGAATACGAATAAAATGTAATAAAATTCAATGAAAAGTTTGCTGAAGTCTCAAATGCACTTATTAAACGCTATCTTAATGCAAATTCAGCATCTAATTGCAGGGAGGGTTATGAAGGTATTTATGTTGCAATACTAGTACACCTAAAACACACCAGAAGTGCACAAAGATTTATGTTTCCATGTGGCCATTTGCAAGTGCATAATCTTAAAAATAAACACTCCATAAAAATCCCAGAGTGCAATTTCGGCAACCAGCAGTCGTAAATCGTTTATATTCTGACTGATGGGTGCCATGAATACGAATAAAATATAATAAATTTCAATGAAATTTTGCTGAAGTCGAAAATGTACTAATTAACCGCGATCTTAATGAAAATTTAGCATCAAATTGCTGGGAGGGTTATAAAGGTATTTATTTTGCAATACTAGTACACCTAAAACACACCAGAAGTGCACATAAAGATTTATGTTTCCATGTGGCCCTTCGCAAGTGAATAATCTGAAAAATACACACTCCATAAAAATCCCAGAGTGTAATTTCGGCAACCAGCTGTAGTAAATGGTTTATATTCTGACTGATGGGTGCCATGAATACGAATAAAATATAATAAATTTCAATGAAAAGTTCGCTTGAGTCGCAAATGCACTTATTAAACGCTATCTTAATGCAAATTCAGCATCTAATTGCTGGGAGAGTTATGAAGGTATTTATGTTGCAATACTAGTACACCTAAAACACACCAGAAGTGCACAAAGATTTATGTTTCCATGTGGCCATTCGCAAGTGCATAATCTTAAAAATAAACACTCCATAAAAATCCCAGAGTGCAATTTCGGCAACCAGCAGTCGTAAATCGTTTATATTCTGACTGATGGGTGCCATGAATACGAATAAAATGTAATAAAATTCAATGAAAAGTTTGCTGAAGTCGCAAATGTACTAATTAACCGCGTCTTAATGAAAATTTAGCATCCAATTGCTGGGAGGGTAATAAAGGTATTTATTTTGCAATACTAGTACACCTAAAACACACCAGAAGTGCATATAAAGATTTATGTTTCCATGTGGCCATTCGCAAATAAATAATCTGAAAAATACACACTCCATAAAAATCCCAGAGTGTAATTTCGGCAACCAGCTGTAGTAAATGGTTTATATTCTGACTGATGGGTGACATGAATACGAATAAAATATAATAAATTTCAATGAAAAGTTCGCTTGAGTCGCAAATGCACTTATTAAACGCTATCTTAATGCAAATTCAGCATCTAATTGCAGGGAGGGTTATGAAGGTATTTATGTTGCAATACTAGTACACCTAAAACACACCAGAAGTGCACAAAGATTTGTGTTTCCATGTGGCCATTTGCAAGTGCATAATCTTAAAAATAAACACTCCACAAAAATCCCAGAGTGCAATTTCGGCAACCAGCAGTCGTAAATCGTTTATATTCTGACTGATGGGTGCCATGAATACGAATAAAATGTAATAAAATTCAATGAAAAGTTTGCTGAAGTCGAAAATGTACTAATTAACCGCGATCTTAATGAAAATTTAGCATCCAATTGCTGGGAGGGTTATAAAGGTATTTATTTTGCAATACTAGTACACCTAAAACACACCAGAAGTGCACATAAAGATTTATGTTTCCATGTGGCCATTCGCAAGTGAATAATCTGAAAAATACACACTCCATAGAAATCCCAGAGTGCAATTTCGGCAACCAGCAGTCGTACATCGTTTATATTCTGACTGATGGGTGCCATGAATACGAATAAAATGTAATAAAATTCAATGAAAAGTTTGCTGAAGTCGCAAATGTACTAATTAAACGCGATCTTAATAAAAATTTAGCATCCAATTGCTGGGAGGGTTATAAAGGTATTTATTTTGCAATACTAGTACACCTAAAACACACCAGAAGTGCACATAAAGATTTATGTTTCCATGTGGCCATTCGCAAGTGCATAATCTTAAAAATAAACACTCCATAAAAATCCCAGAGTGCAATTTCGGCAACCAGCAGTCGTAAATCGTTTATATTCTGACTCATGGGTGCCATGAATACGAATCAAATGTAATAAAATTCAATGAAAAGTTTGCTGAAGTCTCAAATGCACTTATTAAACGCTATCTTAATGCAAATTCAGCATCTAATTGCAGGGAGGGTTATGAAGGTATTTATGTTGCAATACTAGTACACCTAAAACACACCAGAAGTGCACAAAGATTTATGTTTCCATGTGGCCATTTGCAAGTGCATAATCTTAAAAATAAACACTCCATAAAAATCCCAGAGTGCAATTTCGGCAACCAGCAGTCGTAAATCGTTTATATTCTGACTGATGGGTGCCATGAATACGAATAAAATATAATAAATTTCAATGAAAAGTTTGCTGAAGTCGAAAATGTACTAATTAACCGCGATCTTAATGAAAATTTAGCATCAAATTGCTGGGAGGGTTATAAAGGTATTTATTTTGCAATACTAGTACACCTAAAACACACCAGAAGTGCACATAAAGATTTATGTTTCCATGTGGCCCTTCGCAAGTGAATAATCTGAAAAATACACACTCCATAAAAATCCCAGAGTGTAATTTCGGCAACCAGCTGTAGTAAATGGTTTATATTCTGACTGATGGGTGCCATGAATACGAATAAAATATAATAAATTTCAATGAAAAGTTCGCTTGAGTCGCAAATGCACTTATTAAACGCTATCTTAATGCAAATTCAGCATCTAATTGCTGGGAGAGTTATGAAGGTATTTATGTTGCAATACTAGTACACCTAAAACACACCAGAAGTGCACAAAGATTTATGTTTCCATGTGGCCATTCGCAAGTGCATAATCTTAAAAATAAACACTCCATAAAAATCCCAGAGTGCAATTTCGGCAACCAGCAGTCGTAAATCGTTTATATTCTGACTGATGGGTGCCATGAATACGAATAAAATGTAATAAAATTCAATGAAAAGTTTGCTGAAGTCGCAAATGTACTAATTAACCGTGTCTTAATGAAAATTTAGCATCCAATTGCTGGGAGGGTAATAAAGGTATTTATTTTGCAATACTAGTACACCTAAAACACACCAGAAGTGCATATAAAGATTTATGTTTCCATGTGGCCATTCGCAAATAAATAATCTGAAAAATACACACTCCATAAAAATCCCAGAGTGTAATTTCGGCAACCAGCTGTAGTAAATGGTTTATATTCTGACTGATGGGTGACATGAATACGAATAAAATATAATAAATTTCAATGAAAAGTTCGCTTGAGTCGCAAATGCACTTATTAAACGCTATCTTAATGCAAATTCAGCATCCAATTGCTGGGAGGGTTATAAAGGTATTTATTTTGCAATACTAGTACACCTAAAACACACCGGAAGTGCACATAAAGATTGATGTTTCCATGTGGCCATTCGCAAGTGGATAATCTGAAAAATACACACTAAATAAAAATCCCAGAGTGCAATTTCAGCAACCAGCAGTAGTAAATCGTTTATATTCTGACTGATGGGTGCCATGAATACGAATAAAATATAATAACATTCAATGAAAAGTCCGCTGAAGTCGCAAATACACTTATTAAACGCTATCTTAATGCAAATTCAGCATCCAATTGCTGGGAGGGTTATAAAGGTATTTATTTTGCAATACTAGTACACCTAAAACACACCAGAAGTGCACATAAAGATTTATGTTTCTATGTGGCCATTCGCAAGTGATAATCTGAAAAATACACACTCCATAAAAATCCCAGAGTGCAATTTCGGCAACCAGCAGTAGTAAATCGTTTATATTCTGACTGATGGGTGACATGAATACGAATAAAACATAGTAAAATTCAATGAAAAGTTTGCTGAAGTCGCAAATGCAATTATTAAACGCGATCTTAATGCAAATTCAGCATCCAATTGCTGGGAGGGTTATAAAGGTATTTATTTTGCAATTCTAGAACACCTAAAACACACCAGAAGTGCACTTAAAGCTTTATGTTTCCATGTGACCATTCGCAAGTGCATAATCTTAAAAATAAACACTCCATAAAAATGCCAGAGTACAATTTCGGCAACCAGCAGTCGTAAATCGTTTATATTCTGACTGAATAAAAGTATTTATTTTGCAATACTAGTACACCTAAAACACACCAGAAGTGCACATAAAGATTTATGTTTCTATGTGGCCATTCGCAAGTGAATAATCTGAAAAATACACACTCCATAAAAATCCCAGAGTGCAATTTCGGCAACCAGCAGTAGTATATCGTTTATGTTCTGACTGATGGGTGACATGAATACGAATAAAATATAGTAAAATTCAATGAAAAGCTTGCTGAAGTCGCAAATGCAATTATTAAACGCGATCTTAATGCAAATTCAGCATCCAATTGCTGGGAGGGTTATAAAGGTATTTATTTTGCAATACTAGAACACCTAAAACACACCAGAAGCGCACATAAAGGTTTATGTTTCCATTTGACCATTCGCAAGTGCATAATCTTAAAAATAAACACTCCATAAAAATCCCAGAGTGCAATTTCGGCAACCAGCAGTCGTAAATCGTTTATATTCTGACTGATGGGTGCCATGAATACGAATAAAATATAATAAAATTCATTGAAAAGTTTGCTGTGGTCGCAAATGTACTAATTAAACGCGATCTTAATGAAAATTTAGCATCCAATTGCTGGGAGGGTTATAAAGGTATTTATTTTGCAATACTAGTACACCTAAAACACACCAAAAGTGCACATAAAGATTTCTGTTTCCATGTGGCCATTCGCAAGTGAATAATCTGAAAAATACACACTCCATAAAAATCCCAGAGTGTAATTTCGGCAACCAGCTGTAGTAAATGGTTTATATTCTGACTGATGGGTGCCATGAATACGAATAAAATATAATAAATTTCAATGAAAAGTCCGCTTGAGTCGCAAATGCACTTATTAAACGCTATCTTAATGCAAATTCAGCATCTAATTGCTGGGGGGGTTATGAAGGTATTTATGTTGCAATACTAGTACACCTAAAACACACCGGAAGTGCACATAAAGGTTTATGTTTCCATGTGGCCATTCGCAAGTAAATAATCTGAAAAATACACACTAAATAAAAATGCCAGAGTGCAATTTCAGCAACCAGCAGTAGTAAATCGTTTATATTCTGACTGATGGGTGCCATGAATACGAATAAAATATAATAACATTCAATGAAAAGTCCGCTGAAGTCGCAAATGCACTTATTAAACGCTATCTTAATGCAAATTCAGCATCCAATTGCTGGGAGGGTTATAAAGGTATTTATTTTGCAATACTAGTACACCTAAAACACACCAGAATTGCACATAAAGATTTATGTTTCTATGCGGTCATTCGCAAGTGAATAATCTGAAAAATACACACTCCATAAAAATCCCAGAGTGCAATTTCGGCAACCAGCAGTAGTAAATCGTTTATATTCTGACTGATGGGTGACATGAATACGAATAAAATATAGTAAAATTTAATGAAAAGTTTGCTGAAGTTGCAAATGCAATTATTAAACGCGGTCTTAATGCAAATTCAGCATCCAATTGCTGGGAGGGTTATAAAGGTATTTATTTTGCAATACTAGAACACCTAAAACACACCAGAAGTGCACATAAAGCTTTATGTTTCCATGTGACCATTTGCAAGTGCATAATCTTTAAAATAAACACTCCATAAAAATCCCAGAGTGCAATTTCGGCAACCAGCAGTCGTAAATCTTTTATATTCTGACTGATGGGTGCCATGAATACGAATAAAATATAATAAAATTCATTGAAAAGTTTGCTGAGGTCGCAAATGTACTAATTAAACGAGATCGTAATGAAAATTTAGTATCCAATTGCTGGGAGGGTTACAAAGGTATTTATTTTGCAATACTAGTACACCTAAAACACACCGGAAGTGCACATAAAGATTTATGTTTCCATGTGGCCATTCGCAAGTGAATAATCTGAAAAATACACACTAAATAAAAATGCCAGAGTGCAATTTCAGCAACCAGCAGTAGTAAATCGTTTATATTCTGACTGATGGGTGCCATGAATACGAATAAAATATAATAACATTCAATGAAAAGTCCGCTGAAGTTGCAAATACACTTATTAAACGCTATCTTAATGCAAATTCAGCATCCAATTGCTGGGAGGGTTATAAAGGTATTTATTTTGCAATACTAGTACACCTAAAACACACCGGAAGTGCACATAAAGATTGATGTTTCCATGTGGCCATTCGCAAGTGGATAATCTGAAAAATACACACTAAATAAAAATCCCAGAGTGCAATTTCAGCAACCAGCAGTAGTAAATCGTTTATATTCTGACTGATGGGTGCCATTAATACGAATAAAATATAATAACATTCAATGAAAAGTCCGCTGAAGTCGCAAATACACTTATTAAACGCTATCTTAATGCAAATTCAGCATCCAATTGCTGGGAGGGTTATAAAGGTATTTATTTTGCAATACTAGTACACCTAAAACGCACCAGAAGTGCACATAAAGATTTATGTTTCTATGTGGCCATTCGCAAGTGCATAACCTTAAAAATAAACACTCCATAAAAATCCCAGAGTGAAATTTCGGCAACCAGCAGTCGTAAATCGTTTATATTCTGACTGATGGGTGCCATGAATACGAATAAAATGTAATAAAATTCAATGAAAAGTTTGCTGAAGTCGCAAATGTACTAATTAAACGCGATCTTAATAAAAATTTAGCATCCAATTGCTGGGAGGGTTATAAAGGTATTTATTTTGCAATACTAGTACACCTAAAACACACCAGAAGTGCACATAAAGATTTATGTTTCCATGTGGCCATTCGCAAGTGCATAATCTTAAAAATAAACATTCCATAAAAATCCCAGAGTGCAATTTCGGCAACCAGCAGTCGTAAATCGTTTATATTCTGACTGATGGGTGCCATGAATACGAATAAAATATAATAAAATTCATTGAAAAGTTTGCTGAGGTCGCAAATGTACTAATTAAACGCGATCTTAATAAAAATTTAGCATCCAATTGCTGGGAGGGTTATAAAGGTATTTATTTTGCAATACTAGTACACCTAAAACGCACCAGAAGTGCACATAAAGATTTATGTTTCTATGTGGCCATTCGCAAGTGCATAACCTTAAAAATAAACACTCCATAAAAATCCCAGAGTGAAATTTCGGCAACCAGCAGTCGTAAATCGTTTATATTCTGACTGATGGGTGCCATGAATACGAATAAAATGTAATAAAATTCAATGAAAAGTTTGCTGAAGTCGCAAATGTACTAATTAAACGCGATCTTAATAAAAATTTAGCATCCAATTGCTGGGAGGGTTATAAAGGTATTTATTTTGCAATACTAGTACACCTAAAACACACCAGAAGTGCACATAAAGATTTATGTTTCCATGTGGCCATTCGCAAGTGCATAATCTTAAAAATAAACACTCCATAAAAATCCCAGAGTGCAATTTCGGCAACCAGCAGTCGTAAATCGTTTATATTCTGACTGATGGGTGCCATGAATACGAATAAAATGTAATAAAATTCAATGAAAAGTTTGCTGAAGTCTCAAATGCACTTATTAAACGCTATCTTAATGCAAATTCAGCATCTAATTGCAGGGAGGGTTATGAAGGTATTTATGTTGCAATACTAGTACACCTAAAACACACCAGAAGTGCACAAAGATTTATGTTTCCATGTGGCCATTTGCAAGTGCATAATCTTAAAAATAAACACTCCATAAAAATCCCAGAGTGCAATTTCGGCAACCAGCAGTCGTAAATCGTTTATATTCTGACTGATGGGTGCCATGAATACGAATAAAATATAATAAATTTCAATGAAATTTTGCTGAAGTCGAAAATGTACTAATTAACCGCGATCTTAATGAAAATTTAGCATCAAATTGCTGGGAGGGTTATAAAGGTATTTATTTTGCAATACTAGTACACCTAAAACACACCGGAAGTGCACATAAAGATTGATGTTTTCATGTGGCCATTCGCAAGTGGATAATCTGAAAAATACACACTAAATAAAAATCCCAGAGTGCAATTTCAGCAACCAGCAGTAGTAAATCGTTTATATTCTGACTGATGGGTGCCATGAATACGAATAAAATATAATAACATTCAATGAAAAGTCCGCTGAAGTCGCAAATACACTTATTAAACGCTATCTTAATGCAAATTCAGCATCCAATTGCTGGGAGGGTTATAAAGGTATTTATTTTGCAATACTAGTACACCTAAAACACACCAGAAGTGCACATAAAGATTTATGTTTCTATGTGGCCATTCGCAAGTGATAATCTGAAAAATACACACTCCATAAAAATCCCAGAGTGCAATTTCGGCAACCAGCAGTAGTAAATCGTTTATATTCTGACTGATGGGTGACATGAATACGAATAAAACATAGTAAAATTCAATGAAAAGTTTGCTGAAGTCGCAAATGCAATTATTAAACGCGATCTTAATGCAAATTCAGCATCCAATTGCTGGGAGGGTTATAAAGGTATTTATTTTGCAATTCTAGAACACCTAAAACACACCAGAAGTGCACTTAAAGCTTTATGTTTCCATGTGACCATTCGCAAGTGCATAATCTTAAAAATAAACACTCCATAAAAATGCCAGAGTACAATTTCGGCAACCAGCAGTCGTAAATCGTTTATATTCTGACTGAATAAAAGTATTTATTTTGCAATACTAGTACACCTAAAACACACCAGAAGTGCACATAAAGATTTATGTTTCTATGTGGCCATTCGCAAGTGAATAATCTGAAAAATACACACTCCATAAAAATCCCAGAGTGCAATTTCGGCAACCAGCAGTAGTAAATCGTTTATGTTCTGACTGATGGGTGACATGAATACGAATAAAATATAGTAAAATTCAATGAAAAGCTTGCTGAAGTCGCAAATGCAATTATTAAACGCGATCTTAATGCAAATTCAGCATCCAATTGCTGGGAGGGTTATAAAGGTATTTATTTTGCAATACTAGAACACCTAAAACACACCAGAAGCGCACATAAAGGTTTATGTTTCCATTTGACCATTCGCAAGTGCATAATCTTAAAAATAAACACTCCATAAAAATCCCAGAGTGCAATTTCGGCAACCAGCAGTCGTAAATCGTTTATATTCTGACTGATGGGTGCCATGAATACGAATAAAATATAATAAAATTCATTGAAAAGTTTGCTGTGGTCGCAAATGTACTAATTAAACGCGATCTTAATGAAAATTTAGCATCCAATTGCTGGGAGGGTTATAAAGGTATTTATTTTGCAATACTAGTACACCTAAAACACACCAAAAGTGCACATAAAGATTTCTGTTTCCATGTGGCCATTCGCAAGTGAATAATCTGAAAAATACACACTCCATAAAAATCCCAGAGTGTAATTTCGGCAACCAGCTGTAGTAAATGGTTTATATTCTGACTGATGGGTGCCATGAATACGAATAAAATATAATAAATTTCAATGAAAAGTCCGCTTGAGTCGCAAATGCACTTATTAAACGCTATCTTAATGCAAATTCAGCATCTAATTGCTGGGGGGGTTATGAAGGTATTTATGTTGCAATACTAGTACACCTAAAACACACCGGAAGTGCACATAAAGGTTTATGTTTCCATGTGGCCATTCGCAAGTAAATAATCTGAAAAATACACACTAAATAAAAATGCCAGAGTGCAATTTCAGCAACCAGCAGTAGTAAATCGTTTATATTCTGACTGATGGGTGCCATGAATACGAATAAAATATAATAACATTCAATGAAAAGTCCGCTGAAGTCGCAAATGCACTTATTAAACGCTATCTTAATGCAAATTCAGCATCCAATTGCTGGGAGGGTTATAAAGGTATTTATTTTGCAATACTAGTACACCTAAAACACACCAGAATTGCACATAAAGATTTATGTTTCTATGCGGTCATTCGCAAGTGAATAATCTGAAAAATACACACTCCATAAAAATCCCAGAGTGCAATTTCGGCAACCAGCAGTAGTAAATCGTTTATATTCTGACTGATGGGTGCCATTAATACGAATAAAATATAATAACATTCAATGAAAAGTCCGCTGAAGTCGCAAATACACTTATTAAACGCTATCTTAATGCAAATTCAGCATCCAATTGCTGGGAGGGTTATAAAGGTATTTATTTTGCAATACTAGTACACCTAAAACGCACCAGAAGTGCACATAAAGATTGATGTTTCCATGTGGCCATTCGCAAGTGGATAATCTGAAAAATACACACTAAATAAAAATCCCAGAGTGCAATTTCAGCAACCAGCAGTAGTAAATCGTTTATATTCTGACTGATGGGTGCCATTAATACGAATAAAATATAATAACATTCAATGAAAAGTCCGCTGAAGTCGCAAATACACTTATTAAACGCTATCTTAATGCAAATTCAGCATCCAATTGCTGGGAGGGTTATAAAGGTATTTATTTTGCAATACTAGTACACCTAAAACGCACCAGAAGTGCACATAAAGATTTATGTTTCTATGTGGCCATTCGCAAGTGCATAACCTTAAAAATAAACACTCCATAAAAATCCCAGAGTGAAATTTCGGCAACCAGCAGTCGTAAATCGTTTATATTCTGACTGATGGGTGCCATGAATACGAATAAAATGTAATAAAATTCAATGAAAAGTTTGCTGAAGTCGCAAATGTACTAATTAAACGCGATCTTAATAAAAATTTAGCATCCAATTGCTGGGAGGGTTATAAAGGTATTTATTTTGCAATACTAGTACACCTAAAACACACCAGAAGTGCACATAAAGATTTATGTTTCCATGTGGCCATTCGCAAGTGCATAATCTTAAAAATAAACATTCCATAAAAATCCCAGAGTGCAATTTCGGCAACCAGCAGTCGTAAATCGTTTATATTCTGACTGATGGGTGCCATGAATACGAATAAAATATAATAAAATTCATTGAAAAGTTTGCTGAGGTCGCAAATGTACTAATTAAACGCGATCTTAATAAAAATTTAGCATCCAATTGCTGGGAGGGTTATAAAGGTATTTATTTTGCAATACTAGTACACCTAAAACGCACCAGAAGTGCACATAAAGATTTATGTTTCTATGTGGCCATTCGCAAGTGCATAACCTTAAAAATAAACACTCCATAAAAATCCCAGAGTGAAATTTCGGCAACCAGCAGTCGTAAATCGTTTATATTCTGACTGATGGGTGCCATGAATACGAATAAAATGTAATAAAATTCAATGAAAAGTTTGCTGAAGTCGCAAATGTACTAATTAAACGCGATCTTAATAAAAATTTAGCATCCAATTGCTGGGAGGGTTATAAAGGTATTTATTTTGCAATACTAGTACACCTAAAACACACCAGAAGTGCACATAAAGATTTATGTTTCCATGTGGCCATTCGCAAGTGCATAATCTTAAAAATAAACACTCCATAAAAATCCCAGAGTGCAATTTCGGCAACCAGCAGTCGTAAATCGTTTATATTCTGACTGATGGGTGCCATGAATACGAATAAAATGTAATAAAATTCAATGAAAAGTTTGCTGAAGTCTCAAATGCACTTATTAAACGCTATCTTAATGCAAATTCAGCATCTAATTGCAGGGAGGGTTATGAAGGTATTTATGTTGCAATACTAGTACACCTAAAACACACCAGAAGTGCACAAAGATTTATGTTTCCATGTGGCCATTTGCAAGTGCATAATCTTAAAAATAAACACTCCATAAAAATCCCAGAGTGCAATTTCGGCAACCAGCAGTCGTAAATCGTTTATATTCTGACTGATGGGTGCCATGAATACGAATAAAATATAATAAATTTCAATGAAATTTTGCTGAAGTCGAAAATGTACTAATTAACCGCGATCTTAATGAAAATTTAGCATCAAATTGCTGGGAGGGTTATAAAGGTATTTATTTTGCAATACTAGTACACCTAAAACACACCAGAAGTGCACATAAAGATTTATGTTTCCATGTGGCCCTTCGCAAGTGAATAATCTGAAAAATACACACTCCATAAAAATCCCAGAGTGTAATTTCGGCAACCAGCTGTAGTAAATGGTTTATATTCTGACTGATGGGTGCCATGAATACGAATAAAATATAATAAATTTCAATGAAAAGTTCGCTTGAGTCGCAAATGCACTTATTAAACGCTATCTTAATGCAAATTCAGCATCTAATTGCTGGGAGAGTTATGAAGGTATTTATGTTGCAATACTAGTACACCTAAAACACACCAGAAGTGCACAAAGATTTATGTTTCCATGTGGCCATTCGCAAGTGCATAATCTTAAAAATAAACACTCCATAAAAATCCCAGAGTGCAATTTCGGCAACCAGCAGTCGTAAATCGTTTATATTCTGACTGATGGGTGCCATGAATACGAATAAAATGTAATAAAATTCAATGAAAAGTTTGCTGAAGTCGCAAATGTACTAATTAACCGCGTCTTAATGAAAATTTAGCATCCAATTGCTGGGAGGGTAATAAAGGTATTTATTTTGCAATACTAGTACACCTAAAACACACCAGAAGTGCATATAAAGATTTATGTTTCCATGTGGCCATTCGCAAATAAATAATCTGAAAAATACACACTCCATAAAAATCCCAGAGTGTAATTTCGGCAACCAGCTGTAGTAAATGGTTTATATTCTGACTGATGGGTGACATGAATACGAATAAAATATAATAAATTTCAATGAAAAGTTCGCTTGAGTCGCAAATGCACTTATTAAACGCTATCTTAATGCAAATTCAGCATCTAATTGCAGGGAGGGTTATGAAGGTATTTATGTTGCAATACTAGTACACCTAAAACACACCAGAAGTGCACAAAGATTTGTGTTTCCATGTGGCCATTTGCAAGTGCATAATCTTAAAAATAAACACTCCACAAAAATACCAGAGTGCAATTTCGGCAACCAGCAGTCGTAAATCGTTTATATTCTGACTGATGGGTGCCATGAATACGAATAAAATGTAATAAAATTCAATGAAAAGTTTGCTGAAGTCGAAAATGTACTAATTAACCGCGATCTTAATGAAAATTTAGCATCCAATTGCTGGGAGGGTTATAAAGGTATTTATTTTGCAATACTAGTACACCTAAAACACACCAGAAGTGCACATAAAGATTTATGTTTCCATGTGGCCATTCGCAAGTGAATAATCTGAAAAATACACACTCCATAGAAATCCCAGAGTGCAATTTCGGCAACCAGCAGTCGTACATCGTTTATATTCTGACTGATGGGTGCCATGAATACGAATAAAATGTAATAAAATTCAATGAAAAGTTTGCTGAAGTCGCATATGTACTAATTAAACGCGATCTTAATAAAAATTTAGCATCCAATTGCTGGGAGGGTTATAAAGGTATTTATTTTGCAATACTAGTACACCTAAAACACACCAGAAGTGCACATAAAGATTTATGTTTCCATGTGGCCATTCGCAAGTGCATAATCTTAAAAATAAACACTCCATAAAAATCCCAGAGTGCAATTTCGGCAACCAGCAGTCGTAAATCGTTTATATTCTGACTCATGGGTGCCATGAATACGAATAAAATGTAATAAAATTCAATGAAAAGTTTGCTGAAGTCTCAAATGCACTTATTAAACGCTATCTTAATGCAAATTCAGCATCTAATTGCAGGGAGGGTTATGAAGGTATTTATGTTGCAATACTAGTACACCTAAAACACACCAGAAGTGCACAAAGATTTATGTTTCCATGTGGCCATTTGCAAGTGCATAATCTTAAAAATAAACACTCCATAAAAATCCCAGAGTGCAATTTCGGCAACCAGCAGTCGTAAATCGTTTATATTCTGACTGATGGGTGCCATGAATACGAATAAAATATAATAAATTTCAATGAAAAGTTTGCTGAAGTCGAAAATGTACTAATTAACCGCGATCTTAATGAAAATTTAGCATCAAATTGCTGGGAGGGTTATAAAGGTATTTATTTTGCAATACTAGTACACCTAAAACACACCAGAAGTGCACATAAAGATTTATGTTTCCATGTGGCCCTTCGCAAGTGAATAATCTGAAAAATACACACTCCATAAAAATCCCAGAGTGTAATTTCGGCAACCAGCTGTAGTAAATGGTTTATATTCTGACTGATGGGTGCCATGAATACGAATAAAATATAATAAATTTCAATGAAAAGTTCGCTTGAGTCGCAAATGCACTTATTAAACGCTATCTTAATGCAAATTCAGCATCTAATTGCTGGGAGAGTTATGAAGGTATTTATGTTGCAATACTAGTACACCTAAAACACACCAGAAGTGCACAAAGATTTATGTTTCCATGTGGCCATTCGCAAGTGCATAATCTTAAAAATAAACACTCCATAAAAATCCCAGAGTGCAATTTCGGCAACCAGCAGTCGTAAATCGTTTATATTCTGACTGATGGGTGCCATGAATACGAATAAAATGTAATAAAATTCAATGAAAAGTTTGCTGAAGTCGCAAATGTACTAATTAACCGTGTCTTAATGAAAATTTAGCATCCAATTGCTGGGAGGGTAATAAAGGTATTTATTTTGCAATACTAGTACACCTAAAACACACCAGAAGTGCATATAAAGATTTATGTTTCCATGTGGCCATTCGCAAATAAATAATCTGAAAAATACACACTCCATAAAAATCCCAGAGTGTAATTTCGGCAACCAGCTGTAGTAAATGGTTTATATTCTGACTGATGGGTGACATGAATACGAATAAAATATAATAAATTTCAATGAAAAGTTCGCTTGAGTCGCAAATGCACTTATTAAACGCTATCTTAATGCAAATTCAGCATCCAATTGCTGGGAGGGTTATAAAGGTATTTATTTTGCAATACTAGTACACCTAAAACACACCGGAAGTGCACATAAAGATTGATGTTTCCATGTGGCCATTCGCAAGTGGATAATCTGAAAAATACACACTAAATAAAAATCCCAGAGTGCAATTTCAGCAACCAGCAGTAGTAAATCGTTTATATTCTGACTGATGGGTGCCATGAATACGAATAAAATATAATAACATTCAATGAAAAGTCCGCTGAAGTCGCAAATACACTTATTAAACGCTATCTTAATGCAAATTCAGCATCCAATTGCTGGGAGGGTTATAAAGGTATTTATTTTGCAATACTAGTACACCTAAAACACACCAGAAGTGCACATAAAGATTTATGTTTCTATGTGGCCATTCGCAAGTGATAATCTGAAAAATACACACTCCATAAAAATCCCAGAGTGCAATTTCGGCAACCAGCAGTAGTAAATCGTTTATATTCTGACTGATGGGTGACATGAATACGAATAAAACATAGTAAAATTCAATGAAAAGTTTGCTGAAGTCGCAAATGCAATTATTAAACGCGATCTTAATGCAAATTCAGCATCCAATTGCTGGGAGGGTTATAAAGGTATTTATTTTGCAATTCTAGAACACCTAAAACACACCAGAAGTGCACTTAAAGCTTTATGTTTCCATGTGACCATTCGCAAGTGCATAATCTTAAAAATAAACACTCCATAAAAATGCCAGAGTACAATTTCGGCAACCAGCAGTCGTAAATCGTTTATATTCTGACTGAATAAAAGTATTTATTTTGCAATACTAGTACACCTAAAACACACCAGAAGTGCACATAAAGATTTATGTTTCTATGTGGCCATTCGCAAGTGAATAATCTGAAAAATACACACTCCATAAAAATCCCAGAGTGCAATTTCGGCAACCAGCAGTAGTAAATCGTTTATGTTCTGACTGATGGGTGACATGAATACGAATAAAATATAGTAAAATTCAATGAAAAGCTTGCTGAAGTCGCAAATGCAATTATTAAACGCGATCTTAATGCAAATTCAGCATCCAATTGCTGGGAGGGTTATAAAGGTATTTATTTTGCAATACTAGAACACCTAAAACACACCAGAAGCGCACATAAAGGTTTATGTTTCCATTTGACCATTCGCAAGTGCATAATCTTAAAAATAAACACTCCATAAAAATCCCAGAGTGCAATTTCGGCAACCAGCAGTCGTAAATCGTTTATATTCTGACTGATGGGTGCCATGAATACGAATAAAATATAATAAAATTCATTGAAAAGTTTGCAGTGGTCGCAAATGTACTAATTAAACGCGATCTTAATGAAAATTTAGCATCCAATTGCTGAGAGGGTTATAAAGGTATTTATTTTGCAATACTAGTACACCTAAAACACACCAAAAGTGCACATAAAGATTTCTGTTTCCATGTGGCCATTCGCAAGTGAATAATCTGAAAAATACACACTCCATAAAAATCCCAGAGTGTAATTTCGGCAACCAGCTGTAGTAAATGGTTTATATTCTGACTGATGGGTGCCATGAATACGAATAAAATATAATAAATTTCAATGAAAAGTCCGCTTGAGTCGCAAATGCACTTATTAAACGCTATCTTAATGCAAATTCAGCATCTAATTGCTGGGGGGGTTATGAAGGTATTTATGTTGCAATACTAGTACACCTAAAACACACCGGAAGTGCACATAAAGGTTTATGTTTCCATGTGGCCATTCGCAAGTAAATAATCTGAAAAATACACACTAAATAAAAATGCCAGAGTGCAATTTCAGCAACCAGCAGTAGTAAATCGTTTATATTCTGACTGATGGGTGCCATGAATACGAATAAAATATAATAACATTCAATGAAAAGTCCGCTGAAGTCGCAAATGCACTTATTAAACGCTATCTTAATGCAAATTCAGCATCCAATTGCTGGGAGGGTTATAAAGGTATTTATTTTGCAATACTAGTACACCTAAAACACACCAGAATTGCACATAAAGATTTATGTTTCTATGCGGTCATTCGCAAGTGAATAATCTGAAAAATACACACTCCATAAAAATCCCAGAGTGCAATTTCGGCAACCAGCAGTAGTAAATCGTTTATATTCTGACTGATGGGTGACATGAATACGAATAAAATATAGTAAAATTTAATGAAAAGTTTGCTGAAGTTGCAAATGCAATTATTAAACGCGGTCTTAATGCAAATTCAGCATCCAATTGCTGGGAGGGTTATAAAGGTATTTATTTTGCAATACTAGAACACCTAAAACACACCAGAAGTGCACATAAAGCTTTATGTTTCCATGTGACCATTTGCAAGTGCATAATCTTTAAAATAAACACTCCATAAAAATCCCAGAGTGCAATTTCGGCAACCAGCAGTCGTAAATCTTTTATATTCTGACTGATGGGTGCCATGAATACGAATAAAATATAATAAAATTCATTGAAAAGTTTGCTGAGGTCGCAAATGTACTAATTAAACGAGATCGTAATGAAAATTTAGTATCCAATTGCTGGGAGGGTTACAAAGGTATTTATTTTGCAATACTAGTACACCTAAAACACACCGGAAGTGCACATAAAGATTTATGTTTCCATGTGGCCATTCGCAAGTGAATAATCTGAAAAATACACACTAAATAAAAATGCCAGAGTGCAATTTCAGCAACCAGCAGTAGTAAATCGTTTATATTCTGACTGATGGGTGCCATGAATACGAATAAAATATAATAACATTCAATGAAAAGTCCGCTGAAGTTGCAAATACACTTATTAAACGCTATCTTAATGCAAATTCAGCATCCAATTGCTGGGAGGGTTATAAAGGTATTTATTTTGCAATACTAGTACACCTAAAACACACCGGAAGTGCACATAAAGATTGATGTTTCCATGTGGCCATTCGCAAGTGGATAATCTGAAAAATACACACTAAATAAAAATCCCAGAGTGCAATTTCAGCAACCAGCAGTAGTAAATCGTTTATATTCTGACTGATGGGTGCCATTAATACGAATAAAATATAATAACATTCAATGAAAAGTCCGCTGAAGTCGCAAATACACTTATTAAACGCTATCTTAATGCAAATTCAGCATCCAATTGCTGGGAGGGTTATAAAGGTATTTATTTTGCAATACTAGTACACCTAAAACACACCAGAAGTGCACATAAAGATTTATGTTTCTATGTGGCCATTCGCAAGTGATAATCTGAAAAATACACACTCCATAAAAATCCCAGAGTGCAATTTCGGCAACCAGCAGTAGTAAATCGTTTATATTCTGACTGATGGGTGACATGAATACGAATAAAACATAGTAAAATTCAATGAAAAGTTTGCTGAAGTCGCAAATGCAATTATTAAACGCGATCTTAATGCAAATTCAGCATCCAATTGCTGGGAGGGTTATAAAGGTATTTATTTTGCAATACTAGAACACCTAAAACACACCAGAAGTGCACATAAAGCTTTATGTTTCCATGTGACCATTCGCAAGTGCATAATCTTAAAAATAAACACTCCATAAAAATGCCAGAGTGCAATTTCGGCAACCAGCAGTCGTAAATCGTTTATATTCTGACTGAATAAAAGTATTTATTTTGCAATACTAGTACACCTAAAACACACCAGAAGTGCACATAAAGATTTATGTTTCTATGTGGTCATTCGCAAGTGAATAATCTGAAAAATACACACTCCATAAAAATCCCAGAGTGCAATTTCGGCAACCAGCAGTAGTAAATCGTTTATATTCTGACTGATGGGTGACATGAATACGAATAAAATATAGTAAAATTCAATGAAAAGCTTGCTGAAGTCGCAAATGCAATTATTAAACGCGATCTTAATGCAAATTCAGCATCCAATTGCTGGGAGGGTTATAAAGGTATTTATTTTGCAATACTAGAACACCTAAAACACACCAGAAGCGCACATAAAGGTTTATGTTTCCATTTGACCATTCGCAAGTGCATAATCTTAAAAATAAACACTCCATAAAAATCCCAGAGTGCAATTTCGGCAACCAGCAGTCGTAAATCGTTTATATTCTGACTGATGGGTGCCATGAATACGAATAAAATATAATAAAATTCATTGAAAAGTTTGCTGTGGTCGCAAATGTACTAATTAAACGCGATCTTAATGAAAATTTAGCATCCAATTGCTGGGAGGGTTATAAAGGTATTTATTTTGCAATACTAGTACACCTAAAACACACCAAAAGTGCACATAAAGATTTCTGTTTCCATGTGGCCATTCGCAAGTGAATAATCTGAAAAATACACACTCCATAAAAATCCCAGAGTGTAATTTCGGCAACCAGCTGTAGTAAATGGTTTATATTCTGACTGATGGGTGCCATGAATACGAATAAAGTATAATAAATTTCAATGAAAAGTCCGCTTGAGTCGCAAATGCACTTATTAAACGCTATCTTAATGCAAATTCAGCATCTAATTGCTGGGGGGGTTATGAAGGTATTTATGTTGCAATACTAGTACACCTAAAACACACCAGAAGTGCACAAAGATTTATGTTTCCATGTGGCCATTCGCAAGTGCATAATCTTAAAAATAAACACTCCATAAAAATCCCAGAGTGCAATTTCGGCAACCAGCAGTCGTAAATCGTTTATATTCTGACTGATGGGTGCCATGAATACGAATAAAATGTAATAAAATTCAATGAAAAGTTTGCTGAAGTCGAAAATGTACTAATTAACCGCGATCTTAATGAAAATTTAGCATCCAATTGCTGGGAGGGTTATAAAGGTATTTATTTTGCAATACTAGTACACCTAAAACACACCAGAAGTGCACATAAAGATTTATGTTTTCATGTGGCCATTCGCAAGTGAATAATCTGAAAAATACACACTCCAAAAAAATCCCAGAGTGCAATTTCGGCAACCAGCAGTCGTAAATCGTTTATATTCTGACTGATGGGTGCCATGAATACGAATAAAATATAATAAAATTCAATGAAAAGTTTGCTGAAGTCGCAAATGTACTAATTAAAAGCGATCTTAATAAAAATTAAGCATCCAACTGCTGGGAGGGTTATTAAAGTATTTATTTTGCAATACTAGTACACCTAAAACACACCAGAAGTGCACATAAAGATTTATGTTTCCATGTGGCCATTCGCAAGTAAATAATCTGAAAAATACACACTAAATAAAAATGCCAGAGTGCAATTTCAGCAACCAGCAGTAGTAAATCGTTTATATTCTGACTGATGGGTGCCATGAATACGAATAAAATATAATAACATTCAATGAAAAGTCCGCTGAAGTCGCAAATGCACTTATTAAACGCTATCTTAATGCAAATTCAGCATCCAATTGCTGGGAGGGTTATAAAGGTATTTATTTTGCAATACTAGTACACCTAAAACACACCAGAATTGCACATAAAGATTTATGTTTCTATGTGGTCATTCGCAAGTGAATAATCTGAAAAATACACACTCCATAAAAATCCCAGAGTGCAATTTCGGCAACCAGCAGTAGTAAATCGTTTATATTCTGACTGATGGGTGACATGAATACGAATAAAATATAGTAAAATTTATTGAAAAGTTTGCCGAAGTTGCAAATGCAATTATTAAACGCGATCTTAATGCAAATTCAGCATCCAATTGCTGGGAGGGTTATAAAGGTATTTATTTTGCAATACTAGAATACCTAAAACACACCAGAAGTGCACATAAAGCTTTATGTTTCTATGTGGCCATTCGCAAGTGAATAATCTGAAAAATACACACTCCATAAAAATCCCAGAGTGCAATTTCGGCAACCAGCAGTCGTAAATCGTTTATATTCTGACTGATGGGTGCCATGAATACGAATAAAATATAATAAAATTCAATGAAAAGTTTGCTGAAGTCGCAAATGTACTAATTAAACGCGATCTTAATAAAAATTAAGCATCCAACTGCTGGGAGGGTTATTAAAGTATTTATTTTGCAATACTAGTACACCTAAAACACACCAGAAGTGCACATAAAGATTTATGTTTCCATGTGGCCATTCGCAAGTAAATAATCTGAAAAATACACACTAAATAAAAATGCCAGAGTGCAATTTCAGCAACCAGCAGTAGTAAATCGTTTATATTCTGACTGATGGGTGCCATGAATACGAATAAAATATAATAACATTCAATGAAAAGTCCGCTGAAGTCGCAAATGCACTTATTAAACGCTATCTTAATGCAAATTCAGCATCCAATTGCTGGGAGGGTTATAAAGGTATTTATTTTGCAATACTAGTACACCTAAAACACACCAGAATTGCACATAAAGATTTATGTTTCTATGTGGTCATTCGCAAGTGAATAATCTGAAAAATACACACTCCATAAAAATCCCAGAGTGCAATTTCGGCAACCAGCAGTAGTAAATCGTTTATATTCTGACTGATGGGTGACATGAATACGAATAAAATATAGTAAAATTTATTGAAAAGTTTGCCGAAGTTGCAAATGCAATTATTAAACGCGATCTTAATGCAAATTCAGCATCCAATTGCTGGGAGGGTTATAAAGGTATTTATTTTGCAATACTAGAACACCTAAAACACACCAGAAGTGCACATAAAGCTTTATGTTTCCATGTGACCATTCGCAAGTGCATAATCTTTAAAATAAACACTCCATAAAAATCCCAGAGTGCAATTTCGGCAACCAGCAGTCGTAAATCTTTTATATTCTGACTGATGGGTGCCATGAATAGGAATAAAATATAATAAAATTCATTGAAAAGTTTGCTGAGGTCGCAAATGTACTAATTAAACGCGATCGTAATTAAATTTAGCATCCAATTGCTGGGAGGGTTATAAAGGTATTTATTTTGCAATACTAGTACACCTAAAACACACCGGAAGTGCACATAAAGATTTATGTTTCCATGTGGCCATTCGCAAGTGAATAATCTGAAAAATACACACTAAATAAAAATGCCAGAGTGCAATTTCAGCAACCAGCAGTAGTAAATCGTTTATATTCTGACTGATGGGTGCCATGAATACGAATAAAATATAATAACATTCAATGAAAAGTCCGCTGAAGTCGCAGATGCACTTATTAAACGCTATCTTAATGCAAATTCAGCATCTAATTGCTGGGTGGGTTATAAAGGTATTTATTTTGCAATACTAGTACACCGAAAACACACCAGAAGTGCACATAAAGATTTATGTTTCTATGTGGCCATTCGCAAGTGAATAATCTGAAAAATGCAAACTCCATAAAAATCCCAGAGTGCAATTTCAGCAACCAGCAGTAGTAAATCGTTTATAATCTGACTGATGGGTGCCATGAATACGAATAAAATATAATAACATTCAATGAAAGGTCCGCTGAAGTCGCAAATACACTTATTAAACGCTATCTTAATGCAAATTCAGCATCCAATTGCTGGGAGGGTTATAAAGGTATTTATTTTGCAATACTAGTTCACCTAAAACACACCGGAAGTGCACATAAAGATTTATGTTTCCATGTGGCCATTCGCAAGTGAATAATCTGAAAAATACACACTAAATAAAAATCCAAGAGTGCAATTTCAGCAACCAGCAGTAGTAAATCGTTTATATTCTGACTGATGGGTGCCATGAATTCGAATAAAATATAATAACATTCAATGAAAAGTCCGCTGAAGTCGCAAATGCACTTATTAAACGCTATCTTAATGCAAATTCAGCATCCAATTGCTGGGAGGGTTATAAAGGTATTTATTTTGCAATACTAGTACACCTAAAACACACCAGAAGTGCACATAAAGATTATTGTTTCTATGTGGCCATTCGCAAGTGATAATCTGAAAAATCCACACTCCATAAAAATCCCAGAGTGCAATTTCGGCAACCAGCAGTAGTAAATCGTTTATATTCTGACTGATGGGTGACATGAATACGAATAAAATATAGTAAAATTCAATGAAAAGTTTGCTGAAGTCGCAAATGCAATTATTAAACGCGATCTTAATGCAAATTCAGCATCCAATTGCTAGGAGGGTTATAAAGGTATTTATTTTGCAATACTAGAACACCTAAAACACACCAGAAGTGCACATAAAGCTTTATGTTTCCATGTGACCATTCGCAAGTGCATAATCTTAAAAATAAACACTCCATAAAAATCCCAGAGTGCAATTTCGGCAACCAGCAGTCGTAAATCATTTATATTCTGACTGAATAAAAGTATTTATTTTGCAATACTAGTACACCTAAAACACACCAGAAGTGCACATAAAGATTTATGTTTCTATGTGGCCATTCGCAAGTGAATAATCTGAAAAATACACACTCCATAAAAATCCCAGAGTGCAATTTCGGCAACCAGCAGTAGTAAATCGTTTATATTCTGACTGATGGGTGACATGAATACGAATAAAATATAGTAAAATTCAATGAAAAGTTTGCTGAAGTCGCAAATGCAATTATTAAACGCGATCTTAATGCAAATTCAGCATCCAATTGCTGGGAGGGTTATAAAGGTATTTATTTTTCAATACTAGAACACCTAAAACACACCAGAAGTGCACATAAAGCTTTATGTTTCCATGTGACCATTCGCAAGTGCATAATCTTAAAAATAAACACTCCATAAAAATCCCAGAGTGCAATTTCGGCAACCAGCAGTCGTAAATCGTTTATATTCTGACTGATGGGTGCCATGAATACGAATAAAATATAATAAAATTCATTGAAAAGTTTGCTGAGGTCGCAAATGTACTAATTAAACGCGATCTTAATGAAAATTTAGCATCCAATTGCTGGGAGGGTTATAAAGGTATTTATTTTGCAATACTAGTACACCTAAAACACACCAAAAGTGCACATAAAGATTTATGTTTCCATGTGGCCATTCGCAAGTGCATAACCTTAAAAATAAATACTCCATAAAAATCCCAGAGTGTAATTTCGGCAACCAGCTGTAGTAAATTGTTTATATTCTGACTGATGGGTGCCATGAATACGAATAAAATGTAATAAAATTTAATGAAAAGTTTGCTGAAGTCGCAAATGTACTAATTAACCGCGATCTTAATGAAAATTTAGCATCCAATTGCTAGGAGGGTTATAAAGGTATTTATTTTGCAATACAAGTACACCTAAATCACACCAGAAGTGCACATAAAGATTTATGTTTCCATGTGGCCATTCGCAAGTGAATAATCTGAAAAATACACACTCTATAAAAATCCCAGAGTGTAATTTCGGCAACCAGCTGTAGAAAATGGTTTATATTCTGACTGATGGGTGACATGAATACGAATAAAATATAATAAATTTCAATGAAAAGTCCGCTTGAGTCGCAAATGCACTTATTAAACGCTATCTTAATGCAAATTCAGCATCAAATTGCTGGGAGAGTTATGACGGTATTTATGTTGCAATACTGGTACACCTAAAACACACCAGAAGTGCACAAAGATTTATGTTTCCATGTGGCCATTCGCAAGTGCATAATCTTAAAAATAAACACTCCATAAAAATCCCAGTGTGCAATTTCGGCAACCAGCAGTCGGAAATCGTTTATATTCTGACTGATGGGTGCCATAAATACGAATAAAATGTAATAAAATTCAATGAAAAGTTTGCTGAAGTCGCAAATGTACTAAGTAACCGCGATCTTAATGAAAATTTAGCATCCAATTGCTGGGAGGGTTATGAAGGTATTTAGGTTGCAATACTAGTACACCTAAAACACACCAGAAGTGCACAAAGATTTATGTTTCCATGTGGCCATTCGCAAGTGCATAATCTTAAAAATAAACACTCCATAAAAATCCCAGAGTGCAATTTCAGCAACCAGCAGTCGGAAATCGTTTATATTCTGACTGATGGGTGCCATAAATACGAATAAAATGTAATAAAATCCAATGAAAAGTTTGCTGAAGTCGCAAATGTACTAAGTAACCGCGATCTTAATGAAAATTTAGCATCCAATTGCTGGGAGGGTTATGAAGGTATTTATGTTGCAATACTAGTACACCTAAAACACACCAGAAGTGCACAAAGATTTATGTTTTCATGTGGCCATTCGCAAGTGCATAATCTTAAAAATAAACACTTCATAAAAATCCCAGAGTGCAATTTCGGCAACCAGCAGTCGTAAATCGTCTATATTCTGACTGATGGGTGCCATGAATACGAATAAAATATAATAAAATTCAATGAAAAGTTTGCTGAAGTCGCAAATGTACTAATTAACAGCGATCTTAATGAAAATTTAGCATCCAATTGCTGGGAGGGTTATGAAGGTATTTAGGTTGCAATACTAGTACACCTAAAACACACCAGAAGTGCACAAAGATTTATGTTTCCATGTGGCCATTCGCAAGTGCATAATCTTAAAAATAAACACTCCATAAAAATCCCAGTGTGCAATTTCGGCAACCAGCAGTCGGAAATCGTTTATATTCTGACTGATGGGTGCCATAAATACGAATAAAATGTAATAAAATTCAATGAAAAGTTTGCTGAAGTCGCAAATGTACTAAGTAACCGCGATCTTAATGAAAATTTAGCATCCAATTGCTGGGAGGGTTATGAAGGTATTTAGGTTGCAATACTAGTACACCTAAAACACACCAGAAGTGCACAAAGATTTATGTTTCCATGTGGCCATTCGCAAGTGCATAATCTTAAAAATAAACACTCCATAAAAAACCCAGAGTGCAATTTCAGCAACCAGCAGTCGGAAATCGTTTGTATTCTGACTGATGGGTGCCATAAATACGAATAAAATGTAATAAAATCCAATGAAAAGTTTGCTGAAGTCGCAAATGTACTAAGTAACCGCGATCTTAATGAAAATTTAGCATCCAATTGCTGGGAGGGTTATGAAGGTATTTATGTTGCAATACTAGTACACCTAAAACACACCAGATGTGCACATAAAGAATTATGTTTCCAAGTGGCCATTCGCAAATGAATAATCTGAAAAATACACACTCCATAAAAATCCCAGAGTGTAATTTCGGCAACCAGCTGTAGTAAATGGTTTATATTCTGACTGATGGGTGCCATGAATACGAATAAAATATAATAAATTTCAATGAAAAGTCCGCTTGAGTCGCAAATGCACTTATTAAACGCTATCTTAGTGCAAATTCAGCATCTAATTGCTGGGAGGGTTATGACGGTATTTATGTTGCAATACTGGTACACCTAAAACACACCAGAAGTGCACAAAGATTTATGTTTCCATGTGGCCATTCGCAAGTGCATAATCTTAAAGATAAACACTCCATAAAAATCCCAGTGTGCAATTTCGGCAACCAGCAGTCGGAAATCGTTTATATTCTGACTGATGGGTGCCATAAATACGAATAAAATGTAATAAAATTCAATAAAAAGTTTGCTGAAGTCGCAAATGTACTAAGTAACCGCGATCTTAATGAAAATTTAGCATCCAATTGCTGGGAGGGTTATGAAGGTATTTATGTTGCAATACTAGTACACCTAAAACACACCAGAAGTGCACAAAGATTTATGTTTCCATGTGGCCATTCGCAAGTGCATAATCTTAAAAATAAACACTCCATAAAAATCCCAGAGTGCAATTTCGGCAACCAGCAGTCGGAAATCGTTTATATTCTGACTGATGGGTGCCATAAATACGAATAAAATGTAATAAAATTCATTGAAAAGTTTGCTGAAGTCGCAAATGTACTAAGTAACCGCGATCTTAATGAAGATTTAGCATCCAATTGCTGGGAGGGTTATGAAGGTATTTATGTTGCAATACTAGTACACCTAAAACACACCAGAAATGCACAAAGATTTATGTTTCCATGTGGCCATTCGCAAGTGAATAATCTGAAAAATACACACTCCATAAAAATCCCAGAGTGTAATTTCGGCAACTAGCTGTAGTAAATGGTTTATATTCTGACTGATGGGTGACATGAATACGAATAAAATATAATAAATTTCAATGAAAAGTCCGCTTGAGTCGCAAATGCACTTATTAAACGCTATCTTAATGCAAATTCAGCATCTAATTGTTGGGAGGGTTATGAAGGTATTTATGTTGCAATACTAGTACACCTAAAACACACCAGAAGTGCAGATAAAGATTTATGTTTCCATGTGGCCATTCGCAAGTGCATAATCTTAAAAATAAACACTCCATAAAAATCCCAGAGTGTAATTGCGGCAACCAGCTGTAGTAAATGGTTTATATTCTGACTGATGGGTGACATGAATACGAATAAAATATAATAAATTTCAATGAAAAGTCCGTGTTTGATTCACACAGATGCGTGCATCAAAACCTTTTTGATTATAATTAATCATGTAATTCAAGTCATAACTGTTCTATCTCATTCAAAGATCGTGGTAAAGCCAAATTTGCATCTTGCCGTATTTGTTTGCCTCTGTTAATGTTGGAAAGGAATTTGTAAGCTTCCCTTAATGGCTTCTAAGCGGATGGATACATTTTCTACTAGAACTTAAGCCGACTTAGCATATTTGGGAATCATGGGTTTATGGATTTCGTTCAATTGCCTCATTGAGAGAGCTTAGCATTAAGATTCTTAGAATAAGTACTTATTCCTACGTGCGACGCTCCGATTGGCTACGCAGGGTCGCCTCAGCCAATAGTGTTTGAGCTTGCCCCTCCTTGATGAATTTGCGAGTTCGGCTCGTTGTAAATTCAGCGTTAGTTAGATCCAGAGTCTCGAGTAAGCAAGTTCAGCTATGCTTTGTGCTAGTTTGCGTTTCGGTCTAACTCCCTGGTAAAGACGTTTCCAGGTTGTTTTGTGTTACGGTTACGCGCAATTCGCTATTTTCGCGTGGCCAATCCAAGCGTGTCACAACAGTTGAAGCTTTTGTAAAATACCATCGGTCCATCAGTGACGTTTGTAATCGTTGTTACTCAATATACTCGTGTTTGTTAAGTCTTGTTTCACTCCAACAACTAACTGAACCCAAGTCAAGGGTTATTAAGTGGCAGTTCCCGGCAATCCCATTGAACCGGAATTCGCAGTGGATTAATTGGGGGCCCCATTCGTGGAAGCCTCTTATCAAGTTAATCGTACAAAAAACATTGGTCCTTCGAGCCGGATGTGGAAGAAGCTAAAAAACGCGAGTGTACAAGTTTCCAGTAGCTGGTGGATGCAATCGCTCCAACATCATTTCGTCGGAGAGCGTCAAGAAGCTTCGCCAACACCAGGAAATTCAACCATCGAGAGCTTACACCGAGTCCAGGTCCCACGTCAAGCGGCAGCGATCGGCAGCGGGTTGGTTTTCTGTTCGTCAAGAAGTTACTACGTTCTCAAATCAAAAGTAAGTCCTTTTCCATTACACCTTCGTTTAGTGTTGTTTTTTGCTTGTGTCAGTCATGGTGGAAACTCGTTCGACATCAGCGGTCATGTCGGAAACTCGCGCTTTAACCACTCGTTGCAAATTCATAAAAGCCCAAGTAGATCGTTTCAAAACTCTATTTCATAGAATTTCTTCGTCCAGCCCCGTGAACGCTCACGAGGTCGGCAACTTGTCAAAAGAATTTAGTTGTTTCCAAAATTTGTTGGATGAGTATAAGAAGTCAATGCAGGGCCTAATGGAGGCCGACGCTGAACACTTTGACGAACTTTTCAAGGAATTCGACTCTTTTATGACTCATTTTAACGAGATTAGTAGCACAGTCGAGGAATTCTTATCAAAAAATAAGATCAGTCCGGGTATAAAACCGAATATAGGTCAAAATTCTTTGCAAAGTGGCCCTTCAGGAGAGCTCGCTGGATTAAGATTACCACCCTTAGATTTGCCTTCCTTTTCGGGGAAATTCGAGAATTGGGTTCAATTTCATGACTCCTTTACGTCGCTTATTCATAACAACGCTAATTTGACCAACGTTCAGAAATTTTACTATTTGATTTCTTCACTTAAGGGAGAAGCTGCTAGTTCAATCTCGTCGTTAAAAGTTACCAACGATAACTATACCATTGCTTGGGACATCCTAGTCAAGCGATTTGAAAATAAGAAGCTGATAGTAAAATCAAACATAAATGCGTTATTCAGTTTAGAGACCGTAAAAAAGGATTCACATTCGTCTGTTCAAAGGCTGCTCGATAGTGTAGTTAGAATTTTGGAAATTTTAAAGGCGTACGGGGAACCCACAGTCGACACCATACTAATACATATCATAGTTTCGAAGCTCGGCTCAGCAATGCAGACTGACTGGGAATTATGCAAACATGCCGGACAATTTCCTACTTTGCGAGAGTTGTTAGATTTTTTAGAGAGCAAAAGTCACCTATTAGGTTCGCTGGAAGCTGCGAAAATAGGTTCGAGTTTGGGAAATCAGGGATCCGAGCAAAAAAGTCATGCACGCGCTCATGTAGCCAGAGAGCAAGGTAATCACTCTTGTGATTTTTGCAAAAATAGTAATCATTCGATTAGCGCTTGCGAATCATTTTCAAAATTGTCGGTAAACGCTCGTATCGAAGAGGCGCGTCGTTTGAAATTATGCAACAATTGTCTCAAGCCCGGACATTTCGTGGTAAAATGCACATCGTCGAGATGCCGCATATGCAGAAAAAAGCACCATACTTTACTGTGTTTGCGTCCAAAGCGCGACGCGCACGAAAATACTCCGTCGCCGCGTCCTGGACCGCCAGAAACCAGCAGCGATACACGAGAGGTCGGGGCCGTCGCCCCGAGCGAGGCACCCGTCGCATCCGTTTCAGCAGCCTGTAGCCGTCCTGCAATCGCGGCGCCAGCGCAAGTTTTATTGTCCACGGTTAGCGTATTCGTAGAAGGATCCTCCGGGTCATTTTCCCGGGCAAAAGCTCTTTTGAACCCCGGATCCCAACTTAACTTAGTTAGCGCCGACTTGTGTCAACATTTGAAAATTGAGAAACGAGGTAATGTAACCTCACTGTCGGGTGTTGGTGCCAGGGCTCTGAACGCTGAATTCAGGGCAAACGTTCGAATCTGCTCCCGCAACGGAAATACGAGGACATTTTGAGCTGTGTTGTGTTAGACAAAATTACGGACCCTCTGCCGTCCCTTTCTTTCTCGTTGAGGGATTTGAAGATCCCACCAAACATTGTGCTAGCCGATTCAGATTGTAATACACCGGGAAAGATTAATCTTTTATTAGGCGCGAACAGTGGTAGGAATGTACCGGAACGGACCGGAACGGCGTTCCGGTTCGTGAAATATTATCAAGATTCGTTCCGTCTCGTGAAATTTCATCAAAATCCGTTCCGTTTCGTAAAAAATTTTCCAAAAAGAGATGGAAAAGAAACAGGCAAATATAGCGGCGTTCACAAAATGTTGCATCGGTACAATCTGTCAGCAACCTTAGCGCAATAGTCTGATGCTCTCGATTAATGGAGCGAAATGTATTATCTGTTATATTACCTTACAATATTTAGAGTTTTGAATGTTGTTGAATTATTTTGATTTTATTGCCTATTATTGAGTTATTCTAGAAGGAAATGAATAAACTTTGTTTTGTTGTATTTATACCGTTCGTTTTTTTTTTTAAATTAAATTAAATTAACTGGTTGTGTCGACTATTGACGGAAAAACACATATTATTATCAACATTACTATTATTTTCCGCGAGGGGCATGCCCCCCGGTGCCCCCCAAGAGCGTTCCGGTTCGTCAAAGTTTACATTCCGACCACTGGGCGCGAATGTCTTTTGGCAAGTGCTCTGTCAGGGACAGGTGAAATTGGGCCCAGAGAAGCCATTCTTAACAAAAACTCTTTTTGGTTGGGTTTTAGGCGGAAACATGAACGTCGAAAATCGAGCGCTCATGCTTTCAAATAGAGTTCATTTAAGTGTAGCCGGCATCGAGCACGGCATTCAGAGATTTTGGGAAATCGAGGGGGCTTACGGTTCATCCGGCCGACTCTCTGCTGATGACAAATTTTGCGAAGACCATTTTCAATCGACTACGAAACGGGCGTCGTCGGAGCCGCGTAGGTTCATCGTGAGCATACCTTTCAGGAAAGATGCTCCATCGCTGGGAGACTCGCGCGGTATAGCGTTAAAGCGTTTCTATTCATTAGAAAACAAATTGTCAAAAATCCCGAGTTGAAAACCGCGTATTCCGCATTTCTCAAAGAATACGAGTCGCTTGGTCACTTGAGCAAGGTGACGACGAAGCGAGCCTTCCTCATCCTCGGTTTTATTTGCCACATTTGCCAGTCATTAAGGAGGACAGTTCAACGACCAAACATCGCGTTGTTTTTGACGGCAGTTGTGCGGCCTCCTCCGGAGTATCGCTTAACGACCTTCAACATAAGGGCCCAGTAGTCCAGCAGTCGTTGTTTGCAATTCTTTGTCGCTTTAGGCAATTCAAGTACGTGCTGAAAGCAGATTGCGCCAAAATGTATAGGCAAATCCTCGTGGACCCCTCGCAGACGCAATACCAATTAATTTTATGGCGTGACGACAAAACCTCAGCGGTAAAATGCTTCAAATTATTAACGGTCACCTACGGTACTAAATCAGCCTCGTACCTAGCAACTAGGTGCTTGATACAAATCGCCCAGGAAATCGAAGCATCGCTTCCAGAGGCCTCATTAAGAATTAGCCGGGATTTTTATGTAGATGACCTACTGACTGGTTTTGAAAATAGGGCGGAAGCCATAAAAACGCAATTTGAAATTAGTAGCGCTTTGTCGGGGTACGGGTTTGAATTGCGAAAGTGGGCATCCAACGACAGTGAAGTAGCTAGCGCCATTGGTGTAGATCGCGGCAGCGTAGAGCCCATTTCTTTGACGGAAGACGCCACGGAGAAAACTCTCGGCATTTTTTGGGATACTCGGCGGGACGTGCTAAGTTACAGAGTGAACCCTAGCTGTTGCAAATCAGTTACCAAGCGGGCTATACTTTCTAGTATGGCTCAAGTATTCGATCCCTTGGGACTACTTGGTCCAAGCGTTCTAACTATGAAACTTCTCGTGCAACGGCTTTGGCAGTTGAAGTTGTCATGGGACGAAACGGTGCCCATGGAGATGCGCTCCAGATACGACGAACTCTATTCTTCATTACGCTCTTTGGGCTCGTTGGCAATTCCGAGACGGGTAATTTGCGATGACATAAATTCGATAGATCTCCACGGATTTGCGGACGCGAGTTCTGTAGCCTATGGGTGCGCCGTGTATATACGTTGCGTTGACGCGCGCGGTAATGTCACCACCAATTTGCTTTGTGCTAAGTCAAGGGTCGCTCCATTAAAAACAATATCCTTGCCTCGTCTGGAGCTTTGCGCAGCCTTACTGTTGGCTCGTTTGATTAAAACTATACTCGATTCCTTCGCATTTAAATTTGACCGCGTGTACTATTGGTCGGACTCCACCATAACTCTGCACTGGATAAATAAGGATGCGAGTAATTGGAAGACGTTCGTCGCGAACCGGGTGTCCGAGATTCACGAACTAAGCAATAGGGAAGCATGGTTTCACGTGCGTACAAATTGCAACCCATCCGATATAATTAGCAGGGGAATGTTACCCCAGGAGTTACTCAACTCATGCTTGTGGTGGCACGGGCCAGAGTTTTTGTCACAGGTGGACTTAAAACCCAGCCCGTTAAAATTGATTCGGGTGAGCTAGCAGCCCAAGAGTCGCGCCCAGTAGTGGCCACTCTTCTCCATCGCGTCCCAGAATTTGAAATTTTCTGGCGCTATTCCAGTTTCACCGGCGCCAGAAATCAGCTATCGAAATTAAAAAATATCCTGTCAGGCTCTAGTGAGCAATGCATAAGGGAGGAATTGTCGAAGCATAGCATTAAGTGGAATTTTATTCCGGCACGCTCTCTGCACTTTGGCGGCATTTGGGAAGCGGGGGTAAAGTCATTGAAATATTATTTAAGGCGAATATCTTGCAATGCAAAGTTAACTTTCGTTGAGTATTACACCATGCTGACTCAAGTGGAGGCGATACTAAATTCCCGCCCACTCTGTGTTCTCCCTACCGACGCCTCATTCCCCGAAGTCCTTACTCCTGCCCACTTCTTGATCGGTCGGAAACTGACTTCGTTTCCGGAAGCCCAACCCCAGGACATACCGGAAATTCGTCTCAGCCGCTATGGGCCGGTCCAGCGGCTGTCCCAGCAGTTTTGGGATCGTTGGTCCCGGGACTACCTCCACCTCCTGCAGCGCCGGCCTAAGTGGAAGTCCTCCAGCACGTCTCTAGCCCCCCAGGTGGGCGGCGTGGTACTCGTCCACGACGAGGCATCTCCAAGCTACCGTTGGCCACTGGCAATCATCTCGGCCACATATCCAGGAGCGGATGGTGTTGTGCGTGTGGTGCAGGTGCGCGATTCCCGAGGGAATCTCCTGAAACGCTCGGTGCGTTAAGTGTACATCCTACCCAAGGACGATCATTGCGATCAAGGGCAATAAACATTGACTTTGCTCTTAGTTGGTAGTTTTCGTTAATTGAACATTTTGCTAGGTTTAGTTGTTTCTTTGCTTGTATTCATGCTAGTTGTAGGTTATCTGTAAGGCTCTTGGATTATCATCTGTCCTTAGTTCTTGTTATGCATTTGATTATTTGGTAGTGTTAGATTTCAGTTTAATTTTGGGATTTAATCACGTCGTGCCATATTCGGCACTTCGGGGGCGGCATGTTTGATTCACACAGATGCGTGCATCAAAACCTTTTTGATTATAATTAATCATGTAATTCAAGTCATAACTGTTCTATCTCATTCAAAGGTCGTGGTAAAGCCAAATTTGCATCTTGCCGTATTTGTTTGCCTCTGTTAATGTTGGAAAGGAATTTGTAAGCTTCCCTTAATGGCTTCTAAGCGGATGGATACATTTTCTACTAGAACTTAAGCCGACTTAGCATATTTGGGAATCATGGGTTTATGGATTTCGTTCAATTGCCTCATTGAGAGAGCTTAGCATTAAGATTCTTAGAATAAGTACTTATTCCTACGTGCGACGCTCCGATTGGCTACGCAGGGTCGCCTCAGCCAATAGTGTTTGAGCTTGCCCCTCCTTGATGAATTTGCGAGTTCGGCTCGTTGTAAATTCAGCGTTAGTTAGATCCAGAGTCTCGAGTAAGCAAGTTCAGCTATGCTTTGTGCTAGTTTGCGTTTCGGTCTAACTCCCTGGTAAAGACGTTTCCAGGTTGTTTTGTGTTACGGTTACGCGCAATTCGCTATTAAGCGTGGCCAATCCAAGCGTGTCACAACAGTTGAAGCTTTTGTAAAATACCATCGGTCCATCAGTGACGTTTGTAATCGTTGTTACTCAATATACTCGTGTTTGTTAAGTCTTGTTTCACTCCAACAACTAACTGAACCCAAGTCAAGGGTTATTAAGTGGCAGTTCCCGGCAATCCCATTGAACCGGAATTCGCAGTGGATTAATTGGGGGCCCCATTCGTGGAAGCCTCTTATCAAGTTAATCGTACAAAAAACATTGGTCCTTCGAGCCGGATGTGGAAGAAGCTAAAAAACGCGAGTGTACAAGTTTCCAGTAGCTGGTGGATGCAATCGCTCCAACATCATTTCGTCGGAGAGCGTCAAGAAGCTTCGCCAACACCAGGAAATTCAACCATCGAGAGCTTACACCGAGTCCAGGTCCCACGTCAAGCGGCAGCGATCGGCAGCGGGTTGGTTTTCTGTTCGTCAAGAAGTTACTACGTTCTCAAATCAAAAGTAAGTCCTTTTCCATTACACCTTCGTTTAGTGTTGTTTTTTGCTTGTGTCAGTCATGGTGGAAACTCGTTCGACATCAGCGGTCATGTCGGAAACTCGCGCTTTAACCACTCGTTGCAAATTCATAAAAGCCCAAGTAGATCGTTTCAAAACTCTATTTCATAGAATTTCTTCGTCCAGCCCCGTGAACGCTCACGAGGTCGGCAACTTGTCAAAAGAATTTAGTTGTTTCCAAAATTTGTTGGATGAGTATAAGAAGTCAATGGAGGGCCTAATGGAGGCCGACGCTGAACACTTTGACGAACTTTTCAAGGAATTCGACTCTTTTATGACTCATTTTAACGAGATTAGTAGCACAGTCGAGGAATTCTTATCAAAAAATAAGATCAGTCCGGGTATAAAACCGAATATAGGTCAAAATTCTTTGCAAAGTGGCCCTTCAGGAGAGCTCGCTGGATTAAGATTACCACCCTTAGATTTGCCTTCCTTTTCGGGGAAATTCGAGAATTGGGTTCAATTTCATGACTCCTTTACGTCGCTTATTCATAACAACGCTAATTTGACCAACGTTCAGAAATTTTACTATTTGATTTCTTCACTTAAGGGAGAAGCTGCTAGTTCAATCTCGTCGTTAAAAGTTACCAACGATAACTATACCATTGCTTGGGACATCCTAGTCAAGCGATTTGAAAATAAGAAGCTGATAGTAAAATCAAACATAAATGCGTTATTCAGTTTAGAGACCGTAAAAAAAGATTCACATTCGTCTGTTCAAAGGCTGCTCGATAGTGTAGTTAGAATTTTGGAAATTTTAAAGGCGTACGGGGAACCCACAGTCGACACCATACTAATACATATCATAGTTTCGAAGCTCGGCTCAGCAATGCAGACTGACTGGGAATTATGCAAACATGCCGGACAATTTCCTACTTTGCAAGAGTTGTTAGATTTTTTAGAGGGCAAAAGTCACCTATTAGGTTCGCTGGAAGCTGCGAAAATAGGTTCGAGTTTGGGAAATCAGGGATCCGAGCAAAAAAGTCATGCACGCGCTCATGTAGCCAGAGAGCAAGGTAATCACTCTTGTGATTTTTGCAAAAATAGTAATCATTCGATTAGCGCTTGCGAATCATTTTCAAAATTGTCGGTAAACGCTCGTATCGAAGAGGCGCGTCGTTTGAAATTATGCAACAATTGTCTCAAGCCCGGACATTTCGTGGTAAAATGCACATCGTCGAGATGCCGCATATGCAGAAAAAAGCACCATACTTTACTGTGTTTGCGTCCAAAGCGCGACGCGCACGAAAATACTCCGTCGCCGCGTCCTGGACCGCCAGAAACCAGCAGCGATACACGAGAGGTCGGGGCCGTCGCCCCGAGCGAGGCACCCGTCGCATCCGTTTCAGCAGCCTGTAGCCGTCCTGCAATCGCGGCGCCAGCGCAAGTTTTATTGTCCACGGTTAGCGTATTCGTAGAAGGATCCTCCGGGTCATTTTCCCGGGCAAAAGCTCTTTTGGACCCCGGATCCCAACTTAACTTAGTTAGCGCCGACTTGTGTCAACATTTGAAAATTGAGAAACGAGGTAATGTAACCTCACTGTCGGGTGTTGGTGCCAGGGCTCTGAACGCTGAATTCAGGGCAAACGTTCGAATCTGCTCCCGCAACGGGAAATACGAGGACATTTTGAGCTGTGTTGTGTTAGACAAAATTACGGACCCTCTGCCGTCCCTTTCTTTCTCGTTGAGGGATTTGAAGATCCCACCAAACATTGTGCTAGCCGATTCAGATTGTAATACACCGGGAAAGATTGATCTTTTATTAGGCGCGAATGTCTTTTGGCAAGTGCTCTGTCAGGGACAGGTGAAATTGGGCCCAGAGAAGCCATTCTTAACAAAAACTCTTTTTGGTTGGGTTTTAGGCGGAAACATGAACGTCGAAAATCGAGCGCTCATGCTTTCAAATAGAGTTCATTTAAGTGTAGCCGGCATCGAGCACGGCATTCAGAGATTTTGGGAAATCGAGGGGGCTTACGGTTCATCCGGCCGACTCTCTGCTGATGACAAATTTTGCGAAGACCATTTTCAATCGACTACGAAACGGGCGTCGTCGGAGCCGCGTAGGTTCATCGTGAGCATACCTTTCAGGAAAGATGTTCCATCGCTGGGAGACTCGCGCGGTATAGCGTTAAAGCGTTTCTATTCATTAGAAAACAAATTGTCAAAAAATCCCGAGTTGAAAACCGCGTATTCCGCATTTCTCAAAGAATACGAGTCGCTTGGTCACTTGAGCAAGGTGGACGACGAAGCGAGCCTTCCTCATCCTCGGTTTTATTTGCCACATTTGCCAGTCATTAAGGAGGACAGTTCAACGACCAAACATCGCGTTGTTTTTGACGGCAGTTGTGCGGCCTCCTCCGGAGTATCGCTTAACGACCTTCAACATAAGGGCCCAGTAGTCCAGCAGTCGTTGTTTGCAATTCTTTGTCGCTTTAGGCAATTCAAGTACGTGCTGAAAGCAGATTGCGCCAAAATGTATAGGCAAATCCTCGTGGACCCCTCGCAGACGCAATACCAATTAATTTTATGGCGTGACGACAAAAACTCAGCGGTAAAATGCTTCAAATTATTAACGGTCACCTACGGTACTAAATCAGCCTCGTACCTAGCAACTAGGTGCTTGATACAAATCGCCCAGGAAATCGAAGCATCGCTTCCAGAGGCCTCATTAAGAATTAGCCGGGATTTTTATGTAGATGACCTACTGACTGGTTTTGAAAATAGGGCGGAAGCCATAAAAACGCAATTTGAAATTAGTAGCGCTTTGTCGGGGTACGGGTTTGAATTGCGAAAGTGGGCATCCAACGACAGTGAAGTAGCTAACGCCATTGGTGTAGATCGCGGCAGCGTAGAGCCCATTTCTTTGACGGAAGACGCCACGGAGAAAACTCTCGGCATTTTTTGGGATACTCGGCAAGACGTGCTAAGTTACAGAGTGAACCCTAGCTGTTGCAAATCAGTTACCAAGCGGGCTATACTCTCTAGTATGGCTCAAGTATTCGATCCCTTGGGACTACTTGGTCCAAGCGTTCTAACTATGAAACTTCTCGTGCAACGGCTTTGGCAGTTGAAGTTGTCATGGGACGAAACGGTGCCCATGGAGATGCGCTCCAGATACGACGAACTCCATTCTTCATTACGCTCTTTGGGCTCGTTGGCAATTCCGAGACGGGTAATTTGCGATGACATAAATTCGATAGATCTGAAGTCGAAAATGTACTAATTAACCGCGATCTTAATGAAAATTTAGCATCAAATTGCTGGGAGGGTTATAAAGTTATTTATTTTGCAATACTAGTACACCTAAAACACACCAGAAGTGCACATAAAAATTTACGTTCCCATGTGGCCATTCGCAAGTGAATAAACTGAAAAATAAATACTCCATAAAAATCCCAGAGTGCAATTTCGGCAACCAGCAGTCGGAAATCGTTTATATTCTGACTGATGGGTGCCATAAATACGAATAAAATGTAATAAAATTCAATGAAAAGTTTGCTGAAGTTGCAAATGTACTAAGTAACGGCGATCTTAATGAAAATTTAGCATCCAATTGCTGGGAGGGTTATGAAGGTATTTATGTTGCAATACTAGTACACCTAAAACACACCAGAAGTGCACAAAGATTTATGTTTCCATGTGGCCATTCGCAAGTGAATAATCTGAAAAATACACACTCCATACAAATCCCAGAGTGTAATTTCGGCAACCAGCTGTAGTAAATGGTTTATATTCTGACTGATGGGTGACATGAATACGAATAAAATATAATAAATTTCAATTGAAAGTCCGCTTGAGTCGCAAATGAACTTATTAAACGCTATCTTAATGCAAATTCAGCATCTAATTGCTGGGAGGGTTATGAAGGTATTTATGTTGCAATACTAGGACACCTAAAACACACCAGAAGTGCACAAAGATTTATGTTTCCATGTGGCCATTCGCAAGTGCATAATCTTAAAAATAAACACTCTATAAAAATCCAGAGTGCAATTTCGGCAACCAGCAGTCGTAAATCGTTTATATTCTGACTGATGGGTGCCATGAATACGAATAAAATATAATAAAATTCATTGAAAAGTTTGCTGAGGTCGCAAATGTACTAATTAAACGCGATCTTAATGAAAATTTAGCATCCAATTGCTGGGAGGGTTATAAAGGTATTTATTTTGCAATACTAGTACACCTAAAACACACCAAAAGTGCACATAAAGATTTATGTTTCCATGTGGCCATTCGCAAGTGCATAACCTTAAAAGTAAACACTCCATAAGAATTCCAGAGTGTAATTTCGGCAACCAGCTGTAGTAAATGGTTTATATTCTGACTGATGGGTGCCATGAATACGAATAAAATATAATAAATTTCAATGAAAAGTCCGCTTGAGACGCAAATGCACTTATTAAACGCTATTTTAATGCAAATTCAGCATCTAATTGCTGGGAGGGTTATGAAGGTATTTATGTTGCAATACTAGTACCTACACCTAAAACACACCAGAAGTGCACAAAGATTTATGTTTCCATGTGGCCATTCGCAAGTGAATAATCTGAAAAATACACACTCCATACAAATCCCAGAGTGTAATTTCGGCAACCAGCTGTAGTAAATGGTTTATATTCTGACTGATGGGTGACATGAATACGAATAAAATATAATAAATTTCAATTGAAAGTCCGCTTGAGTCGCAAATGAACTTATTAAACGCTATCTTAATGCAAATTCAGCATCTAATTGCTGGGAGGGTTATGAAGGTATTTATGTTGCAATACTAGTACACCTAAAACACACCAGAAGTGCACAAAGATTTATGTTTCCATGTGGCCATTCGCAAGTGCATAATCTTAACAATAAACACTCTATAAAAATCCCAGAGTGCAATTTCGGCAACCAGCAGTCGTAAATCGTTTATATTCTGACTGATGGGTGCCATAAATACGAATAAAATATAATAAAATTCATTGAAAAGTTTGCTGAGGTCGCAAATGTACTAATTAAACGCGATCTTAATGAAAATTTAGCATCCAATTGCTGGGAGGGTTATAAAGGTATTTATTTTGCAATACTAGTACACCTAAAACACACCAAAAGTGCACATAAAGATTTATGTTTCCATGTGGCCATTCGCAAGTGCATAACCTTAAAAGTAAACACTCCATAAGAATTCCAGAGTGTAATTTCGGCAACCAGCTGTAGTAAATGGTTTATATTCTGACTGATGGGTGCCATGAATACGAATAAAATATAATAAATTTCAATGAAAAGTCCGCTTGAGTCGCAAATGCACTTATTAAACGCTATCTTAATGCAAATTCAGCATCTAATTGCTGGGAGAGTTATGAAGGTATTTTTGTTGCAATACTAGTACACCTAAAACACACCAGAAGTGCACAAAGATTTATGTTTCCATGTGGCCATTCGCAAGTGCATAATCTTAAAAGTAAACACTCCATAAAAATCCCAGAGTGCAATTTCGGTAACCAGCAGTCGTAAATCGTTTATATTCTGACTGATGGGTGCCATGAATACGAATAAAATGTAATAAAATTCAATGAAACGTTTGCTGAAGTCGCAAATGTACTAATTAACCGCGTCTTAATGAAAATTTAGCATCCAATTGCTGGGAGGATTATAAAGGTATTTATTTTGCAATACTAGTACACCTAAAACACACCAGAAGTGCACATAAAGATTTATGTTTCCATGTGGCCATTCGCAAGTGAATAATCTGAAAAATACACACTCCATAAAAATCCCAGAGTGTAATTTCGGCAACCAGCTGTAGTAAATGGTTTATATTCTGACTGATGGGTGACATGAATACGAATAAAATATAATAAATTTCAATGAAAAGTCCGCTTGAGTCGCAAATGCACTTATTAAACGCTATCTTAATGCAAATTCAGCATCTAATTGCTGGGAGGGTTATGAAGGTATTTATGCTGCAATACTAGGACACCTAAAACACACCAGAAGTGCACAAAGATTTATGTTTCCATGTGGCCATTCGCAAGTGCATAATCTTAAAAATAAACACTCCATAAAAATCCCAGAGTGCAATTTCGGCAACCAGCAGTCGGAAATCGTTTATATTCTGACTGATGGGTGCCATAAATACGAATAAAATGTAATAAAATTCAATGAAAAGTTTGCTGAAGTCGCAAATGTACTAAATAACCGCGATCTTAATGAAAATTTAGCATCCAATTGCTGGGAGGGTTATGAAGGTATTTATGTTGCAATACTAGTACACCTAAAACACACCATAAGTGCACAAAGATTTATGTTTCCATGTGGCCATTCGCAAGTGAATAATCTGAAAAATACACACTCCATACAAATCCCAGAGTGTAATTTCGGCAACCAGCTATAGTAAATGGTTTATATTCTGACTGATGGGTGACATGAATACGAATAAAATATAATAAATTTCAATTGAAAGTCCGCTTGAGTCGCAAATGAACTTATTAAACGCTATCTTAATGCAAATTCAGCATCTAATTGCTGGGAGGGTTATGAAGGTATTTATGTTGCAATACTAGTACACCTAAAACACACCAGAAGTGCACAAAGATTTATGTTTCCATGTGGCCATTCGCAAGTGCATAATCTTAAAAATAAACACTCCATAAAAATCCCAGAGTGCAATTTCGGCAACCAGCAGTCGGAAATCGTTTATATTCTGACTGATGGGTGCCATAAATACGAATAAAATGTAATAAAATTCAATGAAAAGTTTGCTGAAGTCGCAAATGTACTTATTAACCGCGATCTTAATGAAAATTTAGCATCCAATTGCTGGGAGGGTTATGAAGGTATTTATGTTGCAATACTAGTACACCTAAAACACACCAGAAGTGCACAAAGATTTATGTTTCCATGTGGCCATTCGCAAGTGAATAATCTGAAAAATACACACTCCATAAAAATCCTAGAGTGTAATTTCGGCAACTAGCTGTAGTAAATGGTTTATATTCTGACTGATGGGTGACATGAATACGAATAAAATATAATAAATTTCAATGAAAAGTCCGCTTGAGTCGCAAATGCACTTATTAAACGCTATCTTAATGCAAATTCAGCATCTAATTGCTGGGAGGGTTATGAAGGTATTTATGATGCAATACTAGTACACCTAAAACACACCAGAAGTGCACAAAGATTTATGTTTCCATGTGGCCATTCGCAAGTGCATAATCTTAAAAATAAACACTTCATAAAAATCCCAGAGTGCAATTTCGGCAACCAGCAGTCGTAAATCGTTTATATTCTGACTGATGGGTGCCATGAATACGAATAAAATGTAATAAAATTCAATGAAAAGTTTGCTGAAGTCGCAAATGTACTAATTAACCGCGATCTTAATGAAAATTTAGCATCCAATTGCTGGGAGGGTTATAAAGGTATTTATTTTGCAATACTAGTACACCTAAAACACACCAGAAGTGCACATAAAAATTTATGTTTCCATGTGGCCATTCGCAAGTGCATAACCTTAAAAATAAACACTCCATAGAAATCCCAGAATGCAATTTCGGCAACCAGCAGTCGTAAATCGTTTATATTCTGACTGATGGGTGCCATGAATACGAATAAAATGTAATAAAATTCAATGAAAAGTTTGCTGAAGTCGCAAATGTACTAATTAACCGCGTCTTAATGAAAATTTAGCATCCAATTGCTGGGAGGGTTATAAAGGTATTTATTTTGCAATACTAGTACACCTAAAACACACCAGAAGTGCACATAAAGATTTATGTTTCCATGTGGCCATTCGCAAGTGAATAATCTGAAAAATACACACTCCATAAAAATCCCAGAGTGCAATTTCGGCAACCAGCAGTCGGAAATCGTTTATATTCTGACTGATGGGTGCCATAAATACGAATAAAATGTAATAAAATTTAATGAAAAGTTTGCTGAAGTCGCAAATGTACTAAGTAACCGCGATCTTAATGAAAATTTAGCATCCAATTGCTGGGAGGGTTATGAAGGTATTTATGTTGCAATACTAGTACACCTAAAACACACCATAAGTGCACAAAGATTTATGTTTCCATGTGGCCATTCGCAAGTGAATAATCTGAAAAATACACACTCCATACAAATCCCAGAGTGTAATTTCGGCAACCAGCTGTAGTAAATGGTTTATATTCTGACTGATGGGTGACATGAATAAGAATAAAATATAATAAATTTCAATTGAAAGTCCGCTTGAGTCGCAAATGAACTTATTAAACGCTATCTTAATGCAAATTCAGCATCTAATTGCTGGGAGGGTTATGAAGGTATTTATGTTGCAATACTAGTACACCTAAAACACACCAGAAGTGCACAAAGATTTATGTTTCCATGTGGCCATTCGCAAGTGCATAATCTTAAAAATAAACACTCCATAAAAATCCCAGAGTGCAATTTCGGCAACCAGCAGTCGGAAATCGTTTATATTCTGACTGATGGGTGCCATAAATACGAATAAAATGTAATAAAATTCAATGAAAAGTTTGCTGAAGTCGCAAATGTACTTATTAACCGCGATCTTAATGAAAATTTAGCATCCAATTGCTGGGAGGGTTATGAAGGTATTTATGTTGCAATACTAGTACACCTAAAACACACCAGAAGTGCACAAAGATTTATGTTTCCATGTGGCCATTCGCAAGTGAATAATCTGAAAATACACACTCCATAAAAATCCTAGAGTGTAATTTCGGCAACTAGCTGTAGTAAATGGTTTATATTCTGACTGATGGGTGACATGAATACGAATAAAATATAATAAATTTCAATGAAAAGTCCGCTTGAGTCGCAAATGCACTTATTAAACGCTATCTTAATGCAAATTCAGCATCTAATTGCTGGGAGGGTTATGAAGGTATTTATGATGCAATACTAGTACACCTAAAACACACCAGAAGTGCACAAAGATTTATGTTTCCATGTGGCCATTCGCAAGTGCATAATCTTAAAAATAAACACTTCATAAAAATCCCAGAGTGCAATTTCGGCAACCAGCAGTCGTAAATCGTTTATATTCTGACTGATGGGTGCCATGAATACGAATAAAATGTAATAAAACTCAATGAAAAGTTTGCTGAAGTCGCAAATGTACTAATTAACCGCGATCTTAATGAAAATTTAGCATCCAATTGCTGGGAGGGTTATAAAGGTATTTATTTTGCAATACTAGTACACCTAAAACACACCAGAAGTGCACATAAAAATTTATGTTTCCATGTGGCCATTCGCAAGTGCATAACCTTAAAAATAAACACTCCATAGAAATCCCAGAGTGCAATTTCGGCAACCAGCAGTCGTAAATCGTTTATATTCTGACTGATGGGTGCCATGAATACGAATAAAATGTAATAAAATTCAATGAAAAGTTTGCTGAAGTCGCAAATGTACTAATTAACCGCGTCTTAATGAAAATTTAGCATCCAATTGCTGGGAGGGTTATAAAGGTATTTATTTTGCAATACTAGTACACCTAAAACACACCAGAAGTGCACATAAAGATTTATGTTTCCATGTGGCCATTCGCAAGTGAATAATCTGAAAAATACACACTCCATAAAAATCCCAGAATGCAATTTCGGCAACCAGCAGTCGGAAATCATTTATATTCTGACTGATGGGTGCCATAAATACGAATAAAATGTAATAAAATTCAATGAAAAGTTTGCTGAAGTCGCAAATGTACTAAGTAACCGCGATCTTAATGAAAATTTAGCATCCAATTGCTGGGAGGGTTATGAAGGTATTTATGTTGCAATACTAGTACACCTAAAACACACCATAAGTGCACAAAGATTTATGTTTCCATGTGGCCATCCGCAAGTGAATAATCTGAAAAATACACACTCCATACAAATCCCAGAGTGTAATTTCGGCAACCAGCTGTAGTAAATGGTTTATATTCTGACTGATGGGTGACATGAATAAGAATAAAATATAATAAATTTCAATTGAAAGTCCGCTTGAGTCGCAAATGAACTTATTAAACGCTATCTTAATGCAAATTCAGCATCTAATTGCTGGGAGGGTTATGAAGGTATTTATGTTGCAATACTAGTACACCTAAAACACACCAGAAGTGCACAAAGATTTATGTTTCCATGTGGCCATTCGCAAGTGCATAATCTTAAAAATAAACACTCCATAAAAATCCCAGAGTGCAATTTCGGCAACCAGCAGTCGGAAATCGTTTATATTCTGACTGATGGGTGCCATAAATACGAATAAAATGTAATAAAATTCAATGAAAAGTTTGCTGAAGTCGCAAATGTACTTATTAACCGCGATCTTAATGAAAATTTAGCATCCAATTGCTGGGAGGGTTATGAAGGTATTTATGTTGCAATACTAGTACACCTAAAACACACCAGAAGTGCACAAAGATTTATGTTTCCATGTGGCCATTCGCAAGTGAATAATCTGAAAAATACACACTCCATAAAAATCCTAGAGTGTAATTTCGGCAACTAGCTGTAGTAAATGGTTTATATTCTGACTGATGGGTGACATGAATACGAATAAAATATAATAAATTTAAATGAAAAGTCCGCTTGAGTCGCAAATGCACTTATTAAACGCTATCTTAATGCAAATTCAGCATCTAATTGCTGGGAGGGTTATGAAGGTATTTATGATGCAATACTAGTACACCTAAAACACACCAGAAGTGCACAAAGATTTATGTTTCCATGTGGCCATTCGCAAGTGCATAATCTTAAAAATAAACACTTCATAAAAATCCCAGAGTGCAATTTCGGCAACCAGCAGTCGTAGATCGTTTATATTCTGACTGATGGGTGCCATGAATACGAATAAAATGTAATAAAATTCAATGAAAAGTTTGCTGAAGTCGCAAATGTACTAATTAACCGCGATCTTAATGAAAATTTAGCATCCAATTGCTGGGAGGGTTATAAAGGTATTTATTTTGCAATACTAGTACACCTAAAATACACCAGAGATGCACATAAAGATTTATGTTTCCATGTGGCCATTCGCAAGTGCATAATCTTAAAAATAAACACTCCATAAAAATCCCAGAGTGCAATTTCGGCAACCAGCAGTCGTAAATCGTTTATATTCTGACTGATGGGTGCCATGAATACGAATAAAATGTAATAAAATTCAATGAAAAGTTTGCTGAAGTCGCAAATGTACTAATTAACCGCGATCTTAATGAAAATTTAGCATCCAATTGCTGGGAGGGTTATAAAGGTATTTATTTTGCAATACTAGTACACCTAAAACACACCAGAAGTGCACATAAAAATTTATGTTTCCATGTGGCCATTCGCAAGTGCATAACCTTAAAAATAAACACTCCATAGAAATCCCAGAGTGCAATTTCGGCAACCAGCAGTCGTAAATCGTTTATATTCTGACTGATGGGTGCCATGAATACGAATAAAATGTAATAAAATTCAATGAAAAGTTTGCTGAAGTCGCAAATGTACTAATTAACCGCGATCTTAATGAAAATTTAGCATCCAATTGCTGGGAGGGTTATAAAGGTATTTATTTTGCAATACTAGTACACCTAAAACAAACCAGAAGTGCACATAAAGATTTATGTTCCCATGTGGCCATTCGCAAGTGAATAATCTGAAAAATACATACTCCATAAAAATCCCAGATTGTAATTTCGGCAACCAGCTGTAGTAAATGGTTTATATTCTGACTGATGGGTGCCATGAATACGAATAAAATATAATAAATTTCAATGAAAAGTCCGCTTGAGTCGCAAATGCACTTATTAAACGCTATCTTAATGCAAATTCAGCATCTAATTGCTGGGAGAGTTATGAAGGTATTTATGTTGCAATACTAGTACACCTAAAACACACCAGAAGTGCACAAAGATTTATGTTTCCATGTGGCCATTCGCAAGTGCATAATCTTAAAAGTAAACACTCCATAAAAATCCCAGAGTGCAATTTCGGCAACCAGCAGTCGTAAATCGTTTATATTCTGACTGATGGGTGCCATGAATACGAATAAAATGTAATAAAATTCAATGAAAAGTTTGCTGAAGTCGCAAATGTACTAATTAACCGCGTCTTAATGATAATTTAGCATCCAATTGCTGGGAGGGTTATAAAGGTATTTATTTTGCAATACTAGTACACCTAAAACACACCAGAAATGCACATAAAGATTTATGTTTCCATGTGGCCATTCGCAAGTGAATAATCTGAAAAATACACACTCCATAAAAATCCCAGAGTGTAATTTCGGCAACCAGCTGTAGTAAATGGTTTATATTCTGACTGATGGGTGACATGAATACGAATAAAATATAATAAATTTCAATGAAAAGTCCGCTTGAGTCGCAAATGCACTTATTAAACGCTATCTTAATGCAAAATTCAGCATCTAATTGCAGGGAGGGTTATGAAGGTATTTATGTTGCAATACTAGTACACCTAAAACACACCAGAAGTGCACAAAGATTTATGATTCCATGTGGCCATTTGCAAGTGCATAATCTTAAAAATAAACACTCCATAAAAATCCCAGAGTGCAATTTCGGCAACCAGCAGTCGTAAATCGTTTATATTCTGACTGATGGGTGCCATGAATACGAATAAAATGTAATAAAATTCAATGAAAAGTTTGCTGAAGTCGAAAATGTACTAATTAACCGCGATCTTAATGAAAATTTAGCATACAATTGCTGGGAGGGTTATAAAGGTATTTATTTTGCAATACTAGTACACCTAAAACACACCGGAAGTGCACATAAAAATTTATGTTTCCATGTGGCCATTCGCAAGTGAATAATTTGAAAAATACACACTAATAAAAATGCCAGAGTGCAATTTCAGCAACCAGCAGTAGTAAATCGTTTATATTCTGACTGATGGGTGCCATAAATACGAATAAAATATAATAACATTCAATGAAAAGTCCGCTGAAATCGCAGATGCACTTATTAAACGCTATCTTAATGCAAATTCAGCATCCAATTGCTGGGAGGGTTATAAAGGTATTTATTTTGCAATACTAGTACACCTAAAACACACCAGAAGTGCACATAAAGATTTATGTTTCTATGTGGCCATTTGCAAGTGATAATCTGAAAAATACACACTCCATAAAAATCCCAGAGTGCAATTTCGGCAACCAGCAGTAGTAAATCGTTTATATTCTGACTGATGGGTGACATGAATACGAATAAAATATAGTAAAATTCAATGAAAAGTTTGCTGAAGTCGCAAATGCAATTATTAAACGCGATCTTAATGCAAATTCAGCATCTAATTGCTGGGAGGGTTGTAAAGGTATTTATTTTGCAATACTAGTACACCTAAAACACACCAGAAGTGCACATAAAGCTTTATGTTTCATTGTGACCATTCGCAAGTGCATAATCTTAAAAATAAACACTCTATAAAAATCCCAGACTGCAATTTCGGCAACCAGCAGTCGTAACTCGTTTATATTCTGACTGATGGGTGCCATGAATACGAATAAAATATAATAAAATTCATTGAAAAGTTTGCTGAGGTCGCAAATGTACTAATTAAACGCGATCTTAATGAAAATTTAGCATCCAATTGCTGGGAGGGTTATAAAGGTATATATTTTGCAATACTAGTACACCTAAAACACACCAAAAGTGCACATAAAGATTTATGTTTCCATGTGGCCATTCGCAAGTGCATAACCTTAAAAGTAAACACTCCATAAGAATTCCAGAGTGTAATTTCGGCAACCAGCTGTAGTAAATGGTTTAATATCTGACTGATGGGTGCCATGAATACGAATAAAATATAATAAATTTCAATGAAAAGTCCGCTTGAGTCGCAAATGCACTTATTAAACGCTATTTTAATGCAAATTCAGCATCTAATTGCTGGGAGGGTTATGAAGGTATTTATGTTGCAATACTAGTACCTACACCTAAAACACACCAGAAGTGCACAAAGATTTATGTTTCCATGTGGCCATTCGCAAGTGAATAATCTGAAAAATACACACTCCATAAAAATCCCAGAGTGTAATTTCGGCAACTAGCTGTAGTAAATGGTTTATATTCTGACTGATGGGTGACATGAATACGAATAAAATATAATAAATTTCAATGAAAAGTCCGCTTGAGTCGCAAATGCACTTATTAAACGCTATCTTAATGCAAATTCAGCATCTAATTGCTGGGAGGGTTATGAAGGTATTTATGTTGCAATACTAGTACACCTAAAACACACCAGAAGTGCACAAAGATTTATGTTTCCATGTGGTCATTCGCAAGTGAATAATCTGAAAAATACACACTCCATAAAAATCCCAGAGTGGAATTTCGGCAACCAGCTGTAGTAAATGGTTTATATTCTGACTGATGGGTGACATGAATACGAATAAAATATAATAAATTTCAATGAAAAGTCCGCTTGAGTCGCAAATGCACTTATTAAACGCTATCTTAATGCAAATTCAGCATTTAATTGCTGGGAGGGTTATGAAGGTATTTATGTTGCAATACTAGTACACCTAAAACACACCAGAAGTGCACAAAGATTTATGTTTCCATGTGGCCATTCGCAAGTGCATAATCTTTAAAATAAACACTCCAAAAAAATCCCAGAGTGCAATTTCGGCAACCAGCAGTAGTAAATCGTTTATATTCTGACTGATGGGTGACATGAATACGAATAAAATATAATAAATTTCAATGAAAAGTCCGCTTGGGTCGCAAATGCACTTATTAAACGCTATCTTAATGCAAATTCAGCATCTAATTGCTGGGAGGGTTATGAAGGTATTTATGTTGCAATACTAGTACACCTAAAACACACCAGAAGTGCACAAAGATTTATGGTTCCATGTAGCCAATCGCAAGTGAATAATCTGAAAAATACACACTCCATAAAAATCCCAGAGTGGAATTTCGGCAACCAGCTGTAGTAAATGGTTTATATTCTGACTGATAGGTGACATGAATACGAATAAAATATAATAAATTTCAATAAAAAGTCCGCTTGAGTCGCAAATGCACTTATTAAACGCTATCTTAATGCAAATTCAGCATCTAATTGCTGGGAGATTTATGAAGGTATTCATGTTGCAATACTAGTACACCTAAAACACACCAGAAGTGCACAAAGATTTATGTTTCCATGTGGCCATTCGCAAGTGCATAATCTTAAAAATAAACACTCCATAAATATCCCAGAGTGTAATTTCGGCAACCAGCTGTAGTAAATGGTTTATATTCTGACTGATGGGTGACATGAATACGAATAAAATATAATAAATTTCAATGAAAAGTTTGCTGAAGTCGAAAATGTACTAATTAACCGCGATCTTAATGAAAATTTAGCATACAATTGCTGGGAGGGTTATAAAGGTATTTATTTTGCAATACTAGTACACCTAAAACACACCGGAAGTGCACATAAAAATTTATGTTTCCATGTGGCCATTCGCAAGTGAATAATCTGAAAAATACACACTAATAAAAATGCCAGAGTGCAATTTCAGCAACCAGCAGTAGTAAATCGTTTATATTCTGACTGATGGGTGCCATAAATACGAATAAAATATAATAACATTCAATGAAAAGTCCGCTGAAATCGCAGATGCACTTATTAAACGCTATCTTAATGCAAATTCAGCATCCAATTGCTGGGAGGGTTATAAAGGTATTTATTTTGCAATACTAGTACACCTAAAACACACCAGAAGTGCACATAAAGATTTATGTTTCTATGTGGCCATTTGCAAGTGATAATCTGAAAAATACACACTCCATAAAAATCCCAGAGTGCAATTTCGGCAACCAGCAGTAGTAAATCGTTTATATTCTGACTGATGGGTGACATGAATACGAATAAAATATAGTAAAATTCAATGAAAAGTTTGCTGAAGTCGCAAATGCAATTATTAAACGCGATCTTAATGCAAATTCAGCATCTAATTGCTGGGAGGGTTGTAAAGGTATTTTTTTTGCAATACTAGTACACCTAAAACACACCAGAAGTGCACATAAAGCTTTATGTTTCATTGTGACCATTCGCAAGTGCATAATCTTAAAAATAAACACTCTATAAAAATCCCAGACTGCAATTTCGGCAACCAGCAGTCGTAACTCGTTTATATTCTGACTGATGGGTGCCATGAATACGAATAAAATATAATAAAATTCATTGAAAAGTTTGCTGAGGTCGCAAATGTACTAATTAAACGCGATCTTAATGAAAATTTAGCATCCAATTGCTGGGAGGGTTATAAAGGTATATATTTTGCAATACTAGTACACCTAAAACACACCAAAAGTGCACATAAAGATTTATGTTTCCATGTGGCCATTCGCAAGTGCATAACCTTAAAAGTAAACACTCCATAAGAATTCCAGAGTGTAATTTCGGCAACCAGCTGTAGTAAATGGTTTAATATCTGACTGATGGGTGCCATGAATACGAATAAAATATAATAAATTTCAATGAAAAGTCCGCTTGAGTCGCAAATGCACTTATTAAACGCTATTTTAATGCAAATTCAGCATCTAATTGCTGGGAGGGTTATGAAGGTATTTATGTTGCAATACTAGTACCTACACCTAAAACACACCAGAAGTGCACAAAGATTTATGTTTCCATGTGGCCATTCGCAAGTGAATAATCTGAAAAATACACACTCCATAAAAATCCCAGAGTGTAATTTCGGCAACTAGCTGTAGTAAATGGTTTATATTCTGACTGATGGGTGACATGAATACGAATAAAATATAATAAATTTCAATGAAAAGTCCGCTTGAGTCGCAAATGCACTTATTAAACGCTATCTTAATGCAAATTCAGCATCTAATTGCTGGGAGGGTTATGAAGGTATTTATGTTGCAATACTAGTACACCTAAAACACACCAGAAGTGCACAAAGATTTATGTTTCCATGTGGTCATTCGCAAGTGAATAATCTGAAAAATACACACTCCATAAAAATCCCAGAGTGGAATTTCGGCAACCAGCTGTAGTAAATGGTTTATATTCTGACTGATGGGTGACATGAATACGAATAAAATATAATAAATTTCAATGAAAAGTCCGCTTGAGTCGCAAATGCACTTATTAAACGCTATCTTAATGCAAATTCAGCATTTAATTGCTGGGAGGGTTATGAAGGTATTTATGTTGCAATACTAGTACACCTAAAACACACCAGAAGTGCACAAAGATTTATGTTTCCATGTGGCCATTCGCAAGTGCATAATCTTTAAAATAAACACTCCAAAAAAATCCCAGAGTGCAATTTCGGCAACCAGCAGTAGTAAATCGTTTATATTCTGACTGATGGGTGACATGAATACGAATAAAATATAATAAATTTCAATGAAAAGTCCGCTTGGGTCGCAAATGCACTTATTAAACGCTATCTTAATGCAAATTCAGCATCTAATTGCTGGGAGGGTTATGAAGGTATTTATGTTGCAATACTAGTACACCTAAAACACACCAGAAGTGCACAAAGATTTATGGTTCCATGTAGCCAATCGCAAGTGAATAATCTGAAAAATACACACTCCATAAAAATCCCAGAGTGGAATTTCGGCAACCAGCTGTAGTAAATGGTTTATATTCTGACTGATAGGTGACATGAATACGAATAAAATATAATAAATTTCAATAAAAAGTCCGCTTGAGTCGCAAATGCACTTATTAAACGCTATCTTAATGCAAATTCAGCATCTAATTGCTGGGAGATTTATGAAGGTATTCATGTTGCAATACTAGTACACCTAAAACACACCAGAAGTGCACAAAGATTTATGTTTCCATGTGGCCATTCGCAAGTGCATAATCTTAAAAATAAACACTCCATAAATATCCCAGAGTGTAATTTCGGCAACCAGCTGTAGTAAATGGTTTATATTCTGACTGATGGGTGACATGAATACGAATAAAATATAATAAATTTCAATGAAAAGTCCGCTTGAGTCGCAAATGCACTTATTAAACGCTATCTTAATGCAAATTCAGCATTTAATTGCAGGGAGGGTTATGAAGGTAATTATGTTGCAATACTAGTACACCTAAAACACACCAGAAGTGCACAAAGATTTATGTTTCCATGTGGCCATTTGCAAGTGTATAATCTTAAAAATAAGCACTCCATAAAAATCCCAGAGTGCAATTTCGGCAACCAGCAGTCGTAAATCGTTTATATTCTGACTGATGGGTGCCATGAATACGAATAAAATTGAATAAAATTTAATGAAAAGCTTGCTGAAGTCGAAAATGTACTAATTAACCGCGATCTTAATGAAAATTTAGCATACAATTGCTGGGAGGGTTATAAAGGTATTTATTTTGCAATACTAGTACACCTAAAACACACCGGAAGTGCACATAAAAATTTATGTTTCCATGTGGCCATTCGCAAGTGAATAATCTGAAAAATACACACTAATAAAAATGCCAGAGTGCAATTTCAGCAACCAGCAGTAGTAAATCGTTTATATTCTGACTGATGGGTGCCATAAATACGAATAAAATATAATAACATTCAATGAAAAGTCCGCTGAAATCGCAGATGCACTTATTAAACGCTATCTTAATGCAAATTCAGCATCCAATTGCTGGGAGGGTTATAAAGGTATTTATTTTGCAATACTAGTACACCTAAAACACACCAGAAGTGCACATAAAGATTTATGTTTCTATGTGGCCATTTGCAAGTGATAATCTGAAAAATACACACTCCATAAAAATCCCAGAGTGCAATTTCGGCAACCAGCAGTAGTAAATCGTTTATATTCTGACTGATGGGTGACATGAATACGAATAAAATATAGTAAAATTCAATGAAAAGTTTGCTGAAGTCGCAAATGCAATTATTAAACGCGATCTTAATGCAAATTCAGCATCTAATTGCTGGGAGGGTTGTAAAGGTATTTATTTTGCAATACTAGTACACCTAAAACACACCAGAAGTGCACATAAAGCTTTATGTTTCATTGTGACCATTCGCAAGTGCATAATCTTAAAAATAAACACTCTATAAAAATCCCAGACTGCAATTTCGGCAACCAGCAGTCGTAACTCGTTTATATTCTGACTGATGGGTGCCATGAATACGAATAAAATATAATAAAATTCATTGAAAAGTTTGCTGAGGTCGCAAATGTACTAATTAAACGCGATCTTAATGAAAATTTAGCATCCAATTGCTGGGAGGGTTATAAAGGTATATATTTTGCAATACTAGTACACCTAAAACACACCAAAAGTGCACATAAAGATTTATGTTTCCATGTGGCCATTCGCAAGTGCATAACCTTAAAAGTAAACACTCCATAAGAATTCCAGAGTGTAATTTCGGCAACCAGCTGTAGTAAATGGTTTAATATCTGACTGATGGGTGCCATGAATACGAATAAAATATAATAAATTTCAATGAAAAGTCCGCTTGAGTCGCAAATGCACTTATTAAACGCTATTTTAATGCAAATTCAGCATCTAATTGCTGGGAGGGTTATGAAGGTATTTATGTTGCAATACTAGTACCTACACCTAAAACACACCAGAAGTGCACAAAGATTTATGTTTCCATGTGGCCATTCGCAAGTGAATAATCTGAAAAATACACACTCCATAAAAATCCCAGAGTGTAATTTCGGCAACTAGCTGTAGTAAATGGTTTATATTCTGACTGATGGGTGACATGAATACGAATAAAATATAATAAATTTCAATGAAAAGTCCGCTTGAGTCGCAAATGCACTTATTAAACGCTATCTTAATGCAAATTCAGCATCTAGTTGCTGGGAGGGTTATGAAGGTATTTATGTTGCAATACTAGTACACCTAAAACACACCAGAAGTGCACAAAGATTTATGTTTCCATGTGGTCATTCGCAAGTGAATAATCTGAAAAATACACACTCCATAAAAATCCCAGAGTGGAATTTCGGCAACCAGCTGTAGTAAATGGTTTATATTCTGACTGATGGGTGACATGAATACGAATAAAATATAATAAATTTCAATGAAAAGTCCGCTTGAGTCGCAAATGCACTTATTAAACGCTATCTTAATGCAAATTCAGCATTTAATTGCTGGGAGGGTTATGAAGGTATTTATGTTGCAATACTAGTACACCTAAAACACACCAGAAGTGCACAAAGATTTATGTTTCCATGTGGCCATTCGCAAGTGCATAATCTTTAAAATAAACACTCCAAAAAAATCCCAGAGTGCAATTTCGGCAACCAGCAGTAGTAAATCGTTTATATTCTGACTGATGGGTGACATGAATACGAATAAAATATAATAAATTTCAATGAAAAGTCCGCTTGGGTCGCAAATGCACTTATTAAACGCTATCTTAATGCAAATTCAGCATCTAATTGCTGGGAGGGTTATGAAGGTATTTATGTTGCAATACTAGTACACCTAAAACACACCAGAAGTGCACAAAGATTTATGGTTCCATGTAGCCATTCGCAAGTGAATAATCTGAAAAATACACACTCCATAAAAATCCCAGAGTGGAATTTCGGCAACCAGCTGTAGTAAATGGTTTATATTCTGACTGATAGGTGACATGAATACGAATAAAATATAATAAATTTCAATAAAAAGTCCGCTTGAGTCGCAAATGCACTTATTAAACGCTATCTTAATGCAAATTCAGCATCTAATTGCTGGGAGATTTATGAAGGTATTTATGTTGCAATACTAGTACACCTAAAACACACCAGAAGTGCACAAAGATTTATGTTTCCATGTGGCCATTCGCAAGTGCATAATCTTAAAAATAAACACTCCATAAATATCCCAGAGTGTAATTTCGGCAACCAGCTGTAGTAAATGGTTTATATTCTGACTGATGGGTGACATGAATACGAATAAAATATAATAAATTTCAATGAAAAGTCCGCTTGAGTCGCAAATGCACTTATTAAACGCTATCTTAATGCAAATTCAGCATTTAATTGCAGGGAGGGTTATGAAGGTAATTATGTTGCAATACTAGTACACCTAAAACACACCAGAAGTGCACAAAGATTTATGTTTCCATGTGGCCATTTGCAAGTGTATAATCTTAAAAATAAGCACTCCATAAAAATCCCAGAGTGCAATTTCGGCAACCAGCAGTCGTAAATCGTTTATATTCTGACTGATGGGTGCCATGAATACGAATAAAATTGAATAAAATTTAATGAAAAGTTTGCTGAAGTCGAAAATGTACTAATTAACCGCGATCTTAATGAAAATTTAGCATACAATTGCTGGGAGGGTTATAAAGGTATTTATTTTGCAATACTAGTACACCTAAAACACACCGGAAGTGCACATAAAGATTTATGTTTCCATGTGGCCATTCGCAAGTGAATAATCTGAAAAATACACACTAAATAAAAATGCCAGAGTGCAATTTCAGCAACCAGCAGTAGTAAATCGTTTATATTCTGACTGATGGGTGCCATGAATACGAATAAAATACAATAACATTCAATGAAAAGTCCGCTGAAGTCGCAAATGCACTTATTAAACGCTATCTTAATGCAAATTCAGCATCTAATTGCTGGGTGGGTTATAAAGGTATTTAGTTTACAATACTAGTACACCTAAAACACACCAGAAGTGCACATAAAGATTTATGTTTCTATCTGGCCACTCGCAAGTGAATAATCTGAAAAATGCAAACTCCATAAAAATCCCAGAATGCAATTTCAGCAACCAGCAGTAGTAAATCGTTTATATTCTGACTGATGGGTGCCATGAATACGAATAAAATATAATAACATTCAATGAAAAGTCCGCTGAAGTCGCAAATACACTTATTAAACGTTATCTTAATGCAAATTCAGCATCCAATTGCTGGGAGGGTTATAAAGGTATTTATTTTGCAATACTAGTACACCTAAAACACACCGGAAGTGCACATAAAGATTTATGTTTCCATGTGGCCATTCCCAAGTGAATAATCTGAAAAATACACACTAAATAAAAATTCCAGAGTGCAATTTCAGCAACCAGCAGTAGTAAATCGTTTATATGCTGACTGATGGGTGCCATAAATACGAATAAAATATAATAACATTCAATGAAAAGTCCGCTGAAGTCGCAAATGCACTTATTAAACGCTATCTTAATGCAAATTCAGCATCCAATTGCTGGGAGGGTTATAAAGGTATTTATTTTGCAATACTAGTACACCTAAAACACACCAGAAGTGCACATAAAGATTTATGTTTCTATGTGGCTATTCGCAAGTGATAATCTGAAAAATACACACGCCATAAAAATCCCAGAGTGCAATTTCGGCAACCAGCAGTTGTAAATCGTTTATATTCTGACTGATGGGTGACATGAATACGAATAAAATATAGTAAAATTCAATGAAAAGTTTGCTGAAGTCGCAAATGGAATTATTAAACGCGATCTTAATGCAAATTCAGCATCCAATTCCTGGGAGGGTTATAAAGGTATTTATTTTGCAATACTAGAACACCTAAAACACACCAGAAGTGCACATAAAGCTTTATGTTTTCATGTGACCATTCACAAGTGCATAATCTTAAAAATAAACACTCCATAAAAATCCCAGAGTGCAATTTCGGCAACCAGCAGTCGTAAATCGTTTATATTCTGACTGAATAAAAGTATTTATTTTGCAATACTAGTACACCTAAAACACACCAGAAGTGAACATAAAGATTTATGTTTCTATGTGGAAATTCACAAGTGAATAATCTGAAAAATACACACTCCATAAAAATCCAAGAGTGCAATTCCGGCAAGCAGCAGTAGTAAATCGTTTATATTCTGAGTGATGGGTGACATGAATACGAATAAAATATAGTAAAATTTAATGAAAAGTTTGCTGAAGTCGCAAATGCAATTATTAAACGCGATATTAATGCAAATTCAGCATCTAATTGCTGGGAGGGTTGTAAAGGTATTTATTTTGCAATACTAGTACACCTAAAACACACCAAAAGTGCACATAAAGATTTATGTTTCCATGTGGCCATTCGCGAGTGCATAACCTTAAAAGTAAACACTCCATAAGAATCCCAGAGTGCAATTTCGGCAACCAGCTGTAGTAAATGGTTTATATTCTGACTGATGGGTGCCATGAATACGAATAAAATATAATAAATTTCAATGAAAAGTCCGCTTGAGTCGCAAATGCACTTATTAAACGCTATTTTAATGCAAATTCAGCATCTAATTGCTGGGAGGGTTATGAAGGTATTTATGTTGCAATACTAGTACCTACACCTAAAACACACCAGAAGTGCACAAAGATTTATGTTTCCATGTGGCCATTCGCAAGTGAATAATCTGAAAAATACACACTCCATAAAAATCCCAGAGTGTAATTTCGGCAACTAGCTGTAGTAAATGGTTTCTATTCTGACTGATGGGTGACATGAATACGAATAAAATATAATAAATTTCAATGAAAAGTCCGCTTGAGTCGCAAATGCACTTATTAAACGCTATCTTAATGCAAATTCAGCATCTAATTGCTGGGAGGGTTATGAAGGTATTTATGTTGCAATACTAGTACACCTAAAACACACCAGAAGTGCACAAAGATTTATGTTTCCATGTGGCCATTCGCAAGTGAATAATCTGAAAAATACACACTCCATAAAAATCCCAGAGTGGAATTTCGGCAACCAGCTGTAGTAAATGGTTTATATTCTGACTGATGGGTGACATGAATACGAATAAAATATAATAAATTTCAATGAAAAGTCCGCTTGAGTCGCAAATGCACTTATTAAACGCTATCTTAATGCAAATTCAGCATCTAATTGCTGGGAGGGTTATGAGGGTATTTATGTTGCACTACTAGTACACCTAAAACACACCAGAAGTGCACAAAGATTTATGTTTCCATGTGGCCATTCGCAAGTGAATAATCTGAAAAATACACACTCCATAAAAATCCCAGAGTGAAATTTCGGCAACCAGCTGTAGTAAATGGTTTATATTCTGACTGATGGGTGACATGAATACGAATTAAATATAATAAATTTCAATGAAAAGTTCGCTTGAGTCGCAAATACACTTATTAAGCGCTATCTTAATGCAAATTCAGCATCTAATTGCTGGGAGGGTTATGAAGGTATTTATGTTGCAATACTAGTACACCTAAAACACACCAGAAGTGCACAAAGATTTATGCTTCCATGTGGCCATTCGCAAGTGAATAATCCGAAAAATACACACTCCATAAAAATCCGAGAGTGTAATTTCGGCAACCAGCTGTAGTAAGTGGTTTATATTCTGACTGATGGGTGACATGAATACGAATAAAATATAATAAATTTCAATGAAAAGTCCGCTTGAGTCGCAAATGCACTTATTAAACGCTATCTTAATGCAAATTCAGCATCTAATTGCTGGGAGGGTTATGAAGGTATTTATGTTGCAATACTAATACACCTAAAACACACCAGAAGTGCACAAAGATTTATGTTTCCATGTGGCCATTCGCAAGTGAATAATCTGAAAAATACACACTCCATAAAAATCTCAGAGTGAAACTTCGGCAACCAGCTGTAGTAAATGGTTTATATTCTGACTGATGGGTGACATGAATACGAATAAAATATAATAAATTTCAATGAAAAGTTCGCTTGAGTCGCAAATACACTTATTAAACGCTATCTTAATGCAAATTCAGCATCTAATTGCTGGGAGGGTTATGAAGGTATTTATGTTGCACTACTAGTACACCTAAAACACACCAGAAGTGCACAAAGATTTATGTTTCCATGTGGCCATTCGCAAGTGAATAATCTGAAAAATACACACTCCATAAAAATCCCAGAGTGAAATTTCGGCAACCAGCTGTAGTAAATGGTTTATATTCTGACTGATGGGTGACATGAATACGAATAAAATATAATAAATTTCAATGAAAAGTTCGCTTGAGTCGCAAATACACTTATTAAACGCTATCTTAATGCAAATTCAGCATCTAATTGCTGGGAGGGTTATGAAGGTATTTATGTTGCAATACTAGTACACCTAAAACACACCAGAAGTGCACAAAGATTTATGCTTCCATGTGGCCATTCGCAAGTGAATAATCCGAAAAATACACACTCCATAAAAATCCGAAAGTGTAATTTCGGCAACCAGCTGTAGTAAGTGGTTTGTATTCTGACTGATGGGTGACATGAATACGAATAAAATATAATAAATTTCAATGAAAAGTCCGCTTGAGTCGCAAATGCACTTATTAAACGCTATCTTAATGCAAGTTCAGCATCTAATTGCTGGGAGGGTTATGAAGGTATTTATGTTGCAATACTAGTACACCTAAAACACACCAGAAGTTCACAAAGATTTATGTTTCCATGTGGCCATTCGCAAGTGAATAATCTGAAAAATACACACTCCATAAAAATCCCAGAGTGGAATTTCGGCAACCAGCTGTAGTAAATGGTTTATATTCTGACTGATGGGTGACATGAATACGAATAAAATATAATAAATTTCAATGAAAAGTCCGCTTGAGTCGCAAATGCACTTATTAAACGCTATCTTAATGCAAATTCAGCACCTAATTGCTGGGAGGGTTATGAAGGTATTTATGTTGCACTACTAGTACACCTAAAACACACCAGAAGTGCACAAAGATTTATGTTTCCATGTGGCCATTCGCAAGTGAATAATCTGAAAAATACACACTCCATAAAAATCCCAGAGTGGAATTTCGGCAACCAGCTGTAGTAAATGGTTTATATTCTGACTGATGGGTGACATGAATACGAATAAAATATAATAAATTTCAATGAAAAGTCCGCTTGAGTCGCAAATGCACTTATTAAACGCTATCTTAATGCAAATTCAGCATCTAATTGCTGGGAGGGTTATGAAGGTATTTATGTTGCAATACTAGTACACCTAAAACACACCAGAAGTGCACAAAGATTTATGTTTCCATGTGGCCATTCGCAAGTGAATAATCTGAAAAATACACACTCCATAAAAATCCCAGAGTGAAATTTCGGCAACCAGCTGTAGTAAATGGTTTATATTCTGACTGATGGGTGACATGAATACGAATAAAATATAATAAATTTCAATGAAAAGTTCGCTTGAGTCGCAAATACACTTATTAAACGCTATCTTAATGCAAATTCAGCATCTAATTGCTGGGAGGGTTATGAAGGTATTTATGTTGCAATACTAGTACACCTAAAACACACCAGAAGTGCACAAAGATTTATGCTTCCATGTGGCCATTCGCAAGTGAATAATCCGAAAAATACACACTCCATAAAAATCCGAGAGTGTAATTTCGGCAACCAGCTGTAGTAAGTGGTTTATATTCTGACTGATGGGTGACATGAATACGAATAAAATATAATAAATTTCAATGAAAAGTCCGCTTGAGTCGCAAATGCACTTATTAAACGCTATCTTAATGCAAATTCAGCATCTAATTGCTGGGAGGGTTATGAAGGTATTTATGTTGCAATACTAGTACACCTAAAACACACCAGAAGTGCACAAAGATTTATGTTTCAATGTGGCCATTCGCAAGTGAATAATCTGAAAAATACACACTCCATAAAAATCCCAGAGTGAAATTTCGGCAACCAGCTGTAGTAAATGGTTTATATTCTGACTGATGGGTGACATGAATACGAATAAAATATAATAAATTTCAATGAAAAGTTCGCTTGAGTCGCAAATACACTTATTAAACGCTATCTTAATGCAAATTCAGCATCTAATTGCTGGGAGGGTTAAGAAGGTATTTATGTTGCAATACTAGTACACCTAAAACACACCAGAAGTGCACAAAGATTTATGTTTCCATGTGGCCACTCGCAAGTGAATAATCTGAAAAATACACACTCCATAAAAATCCCAGAGTGAAATTTCGGCAACCAGCTGTAGTAAATGGTTTATATTCTGACTGATGGGTGACATGAATACGAATAAAATATAATAAATTTCAATGAAAAGTTCGCTTGAGTCGCAAATACACTTATTAAACGCTATCTTAATGCAAATTCAGCATCTAATTGCTGGGAGGGTTATGAAGGTATTTATGTTGCAATACTAGTACACCTAAAACACACCAGAAGTGCACAAAGATTTATGTTTCCATGTGGCCATTCGCAAGTGAATAATCTGAAAAATACACACTCCATAAAAATCCCAGAGTGAAATTTCGGCAACCAGCTGTAGTAAATGGTTTATATTCTGACTGATGGGTGACATGAATACGAATAAAATATAATAAATTTCAATGAAAAGTCCGCTTGAGTCGCAAATGCACTTATTAAACGCTATCTTAATGCAAATTCAGCACCTAATTGCTGGGAGGGTTATGAAGGTATTTATGTTGCACTACTAGTACACCTAAAACACACCAGAAGTGCACAAAGATTTATGCTTCCATGTGGCCATTCGCAAGTGAATAATCTGAAAAATACACACTCCATAAAAACCCGAGAGTGTAATTTCGGCAACCAGCTGTAGTAAGTGGTTTATATTCTGACTGATGGGTGACATGAATACGAATGAAATATAATCATTTTCAATGAAAAGTCCGCTTGAGTCGCAAATGCACTTATTAAACGCTATCTTAATGCAAATTCAGCATCTAATTGCTGGGAGGGTTATGAAGGTATTTATGTTGCAATACTAGTATACCTAAAACACACCAGAAGTGCACAAAGATTTATGTTTCCATGTGGCCATTCGCAAGTGCATAATCTAAAAAATACACACTCCATAAAAATCCCAGAGTGCAATTTCGGCAACCAGCAGTCGGAAATCGTTTATATTCTGACTGATGGGTGCCATGAATACGAATAAAATGTAATAAAATTCAATGAAAAATTTGCTGAAGTCGCAAATGTACTAAGTAACCGCGATCTTAATGAAAATTTAGCATCCAATTGCTGGGAGGGTTATGAACGTATTTATGTTGCAATACTAGTACACCTAAAACACACCAGAAGTGCACAAAGATTTATGTTTCCATGTGGTCATTCGCAAGTGAATAATCTGAAAAATACACACTCCATAAAAATCCCAGAGTGGAATTTCGGCAACCAGCTGTAGTAAATGGTTTATATTCTGACTGATGGTTGACATGAATACGAATAAAATATAATAAATTTCAATGAAAAGTCCGCTTGAGCCGCAAATGCACTTATTAAACGCTATCTTAATGCAAATTCAGCATCTAATTGCAGGGAGGGTTATGAAGGTATTTATGTTGCAATACTAGTACACCTAAAACACACCAGAAGTGCACAAAGATTTATGTTTCCATGTGGCCATTCGCAAGTGAATAATCTGAAAAATACACACTTCATAAAAATCCCGGAATGAAATTTCGGCAACCAGCTGTAGTAAATGGTTTATATTCTGACTGATGGGTGACATGAATACGAATAAAATATAATAAATTTTAATGAAAAGTTCGCTTGAGTCGCAAATACACTTATTAAACGCTATCTTAATGCAAATTTAGCATCTAATTGCTGGGAGGGTTATGAAGGTATTTATGTTGCACTACTAGTACACCTAAAACACACCAGAAGTGCACAAAGATTTATGTTTCCATGTGGCCATTCGCAAGTGAATAATCTGAAAAATACACACTCCATAAAAATCCCAGAGTGAAATTTCGGCAACCAGCTGTAGTAAATGGTTTATATTCTGACTGATGGGTGACATGAATACGAATAAAATATAATAAATTTCAATGAAAAGTTCGCTTGAGTCGCAAATACACTTATTAAACGCTATCTTAATGCAAATTCAGGATCTAATTGCTGGGAGGGTTATGAAGGTATTTATGTTGCAATACTAGTACACCTAAAACACACCAGAAGTGCACAAAGAGTTATGTTTCCATGTGGCCATTCGCAAGTGAATAATCTGAAAAATACACACTCCATAAAAATCCCAGAGTGGAATTTCGGCAACCAGCTGTAGTAAATGGTTTATATTCTGACTGATGGGTAACATGAATACGAATAAAATATAATAAATTTCAATGAAAAGTCCGCTTGAGTCGCAAATGCACTTATTAAACGCTATCTTAATGCAAATTCAGCACCTAATTGCTGGGAGGGTTATGAAGGTATTTATGTTGCACTACTAGTACACCTAAAACACACCAGAAGTGCACAAAGATTTATGTTTCCATGTGGCCATTCGCAAGTGAATAATCTGAAAAATACACACTCCATAAAAATCCCAGAGTGGAATTTCGGCAACCAGCTGTAGTAAATGGTTTATATTCTGACTGATGGGTGACATGAATACGAATAAAATATAATAAATTTCAATGAAAAGTCCGCTTGAGTCGCAAATGCACTTATTAAACGCTATCTTAATGCAAATTCAGCATCTAATTGCTGGGAGGGTTATGAAGGTATTTATGTTGCAATACTAGTACACCTAAAACACACCAGAAGTGCACAAAGATTTATGTTTCCATGTGGCCATTCGCAAGTGAATAATCTGAAAAATACACACTCCATAAAAATCCCAGAGTGAAATTTCGGCAACCAGCTGTAGTAAATGGTTTATATTCTGACTGATGGGTGACATGAATACGAATAAAATATAATAAATTTCAATGAAAAGTTCGCTTGAGTCGCAAATACACTTATTAAACGCTATCTTAATGCAAATTCAGCATCTAATTGCTGGGAGGGTTATGAAGGTATTTATGTTGCAATACTAGTACACCTAAAACACACCAGAAGTGCACAAAGATTTATGCTTCCATGTGGCCATTTGCAAGTGAATAATCCGAAAAATACACACTCCATAAAAATCCGAGAGTGTAATTTCGGCAACCAGCTGTAGTAAGTGGTTTATATTCTGACTGATGGGTGACATGAATACGAATAAAATATAATAAATTTCAATGAAAAGTCCGCTTGAGTCGCAAATGCACTTATTAAACGCTATCTTAATGCAAGTTCAGCATCTAATTGCTGGGAGGGTTATGAAGGTATTTATGTTGCAATACTAGTACACCTAAAACACACCAGAAGTGCACAAAGATTTATGTTTCCATGTGGCCATTCGCAAGTGAATAATCTGAAAAATACACACTCCATAAAAATCCCAGAGTGAAATTTCGGCAACCAGCTGTAGTAAATGGTTTATATTCTGACTGATGGGTGACATGAATACGAATAAAATATAATAAATTTCAATGAAAAGTTCGCTTGAGTCGCAAATACACTTATTAAACGCTATCTTAATGCAAATTCAGCATCTAATTGCTGGGAGGGTTAAGAAGGTATTTATGTTGCAATACTAGTACACCTAAAACACACCAGAAGTGCACAAAGATTTATGTTTCCATGTGGCCATTCGCAAGTGAATAATCTGAAAAATACACACTCCATAAAAATCCCAGAGTGAAATTTCGGCAACCAGCTGTAGTAAATGGTTTATATTCTGACTGATGGGTGACATGAATACGAATAAAATATAATAAATTTCAATGAAAAGTTCGCTTGAGTCGCAAATACACTTATTAAACGCTATCTTAATGCAAATTCAGCATCTAATTGCTGGGAGGGTTATGAAGGTATTTATGTTGCAATACTAGTACACCTAAAACACACCAGAAGTGCACAAAGATTTATGTTTCCATGTGGCCATTCGCAAGTGAATAATCTGAAAAATACACACTCCATAAAAATCCCAGAGTGAAATTTCGGCAACCAGCTGTAGTAAATGGTTTATATTCTGACTGATGGGTGACATGAATACGAATAAAATATAATAAATTTCAATGAAAAGTCCGCTTGAGTCGCAAATGCACTTATTAAACGCTATCTTAATGCAAATTCAGCACCTAATTGCTGGGAGGGTTATGAAGGTATTTATGTTGCACTACTAGTACACCTAAAACACACCAGAAGTGCACAAAGATTTATGCTTCCATGTGGCCATTCGCAAGTGAATAATCTGAAAAATACACACTCCATAAAAACCCGAGAGTGTAATTTCGGCAACCAGCTGTAGTAAGTGGTTTATATTCTGACTGATGGGTGACATGAATACGAATGAAATATAATCATTTTCAATGAAAAGTCCGCTTGAGTCGCAAATGCACTTATTAAACGCTATCTTAATGCAAATTCAGCATCTAATTGCTGGGAGGGTTATGAAGGTATTTATGTTGCAATACTAGTATACCTAAAACACACCAGAAGTGCACAAAGATTTATGTTTCCATGTGGCCATTCGCAAGTGCATAATCTAAAAAATACACACTCCATAAAAATCCCAGAGTGCAATTTCGGCAACCAGCAGTCGGAAATCGTTTATATTCTGACTGATGGGTGCCATGAATACGAATAAAATGTAATAAAATTCAATGAAAAATTTGCTGAAGTCGCAAATGTACTAAGTAACCGCGATCTTAATGAAAATTTAGCATCCAATTGCTGGGAGGGTTATGAAGGTATTTATGTTGCAATACTAGTACACCTAAAACACACCAGAAGTGCACAAAGATTTATGTTTCCATGTGGTCATTCGCAAGTGAATAATCTGAAAAATACACACTCCATAAAAATCCCAGAGTGGAATTTCGGCAACCAGCTGTAGTAAATGGTTTATATTCTGACTGATGGTTGACATGAATACGAATAAAATATAATAAATTTCAATGAAAAGTCCGCTTGAGCCGCAAATGCACTTATTAAACGCTATCTTAATGCAAATTCAGCATCTAATTGCAGGGAGGGTTATGAAGGTATCTATGTTGCAATACTAGTACACCTAAAACGCACCAGAAGTGCACAAAGATTTATGTTTCCATGTGGCCATTCGCAAGTGAATAATCTGAAAAATACACACTCCATAAAAATCCCAGAGTGCAATTTCGGCAACCAGCAGTCGGAAATCGTTTATATTCTGACTGATGGGTGCCATGAATACGAATAAAATGTAATAAAATTCAATGAAAAATTTGCTGAAGTCGCAAATGTACTAAGTAACCGCGATCTTAATGAAAATTTAGCATCCAATTGCTGGGAGGGTTATGAAGGTATTTATGTTGCAATACTAGTACACCTAAAACACACCAGAAGTGCACAAAGATTTATGTTTCCATGTGGCCATTCGCAAGTGCATAATCTAAAAAATACACACTCCATAAAAATCCCAGAGTGCAATTTCGGCAACCAGCAGTCGGAAATCGTTTATATTCTGACTGATGGGTGCCATGAATACGAATAAAATGTAATAAAATTCAATGAAAAATTTGCTGAAGTCGCAAATGTACTAAGTAACCGCGATCTTAATGAAAATTTAGCATCCAATTGCTGGGAGGGTTATGAAGGTATTTATGTTGCAATACTAGTACACCTAAAACACACCAGAAGTGCACAAAGATTTATGTTTCCATGTGGTCATTCGCAAGTGAATAATCTGAAAAATACACACTCCATAAAAATCCCAGAGTGGAATTTCGGCAACCAGCTGTAGTAAATGGTTTATATTCTGACTGATGGTTGACATGAATACGAATAAAATATAATAAATTTCAATGAAAAGTCCGCTTGAGCCGCAAATGCACTTATTAAACGCTATCTTAATGCAAATTCAGCATCTAATTGCAGGGAGGGTTATGAAGGTATTTATGTTGCAATACTAGTACACCTAAAACACACCAGAAGTGCACAAAGATTTATGTTTCCATGTGGCCATTCGCAAGTGAATAATCTGAAAAATACACACTTTATAAAAATCCCGGAATGAAATTTCGGCAACCAGCTGTAGTAAATGGTTTATATTCTGACTGATGGGTGACATGAATACGAATAAAATATAATAAATTTCAATGAAAAGTTCGCTTGAGTCGCAAATACACTTATTAAACGCTATCTTAATGCAAATTTAGCATCTAATTGCTGGGAGGGTTATGAAGGTATTTATGTTGCACTACTAGTACACCTAAAACACACCAGAAGTGCACAAAGATTTATGTTTCCATGTGGCCATTCGCAAGTGAATAATCTGAAAAATACACACTCCATAAAAATCCCAGAGTGAAATTTCGGCAACCAGCTGTAGTAAATGGTTTATATTCTGACTGATGGGTGACATGAATACGAATAAAATATAATAAATTTCAATGAAAAGTTCGCTTGAGTCGCAAATACACTTATTAAACGCTATCTTAATGCAAATTCAGGATCTAATTACTGGGAGGGTTATGAAGGTATTTATGTTGCAATACTAGTACACCTAAAACACACCAGAAGTGCACAAAGAGTTATGTTTCCATGTGGCCATTCGCAAGTGAATAATCTGAAAAATACACACTCCATAAAAATCCCAGAGTGGAATTTCGGCAACCAGCTGTAGTAAATGGTTTATATTCTGACTGATGGGTGACATGAATACGAATAAAATATAATAAATTTCAATGAAAAGTCCGCTTGAGTCGCAAATGCACTTATTAAACGCTATCTTAATGCTAATTCAGCATCTAATTGCTGGGAGGGTTATGAAGGCATTTATGTTGCAATACTAGTACACCTAAAACACACCAGAAGTGCACAAAGATTTATGTTTCCATGTGGCCATTCGCAAGTGAATAATCTGAAAAATACACACTCCATAAAAATCCCAGAGTGTAATTTCGGCAACCAGCTGTAGTAAATCGTTTATATTCTGACTGATGGGTGCCATGAATACGAATAAAATATCAAAATTTTAATGAAAAGTCCGCTGAAGTCGCCAATGCACTTATTAAACGCTATCTTAATGTAAATTCAGCATATTATTGCTGGGAGGGTTATGAAGGTATTTATTTTGCAATACTAGTACACCTAAAACACACCAGAAGTGCACAAAGATTTATGTTTCCATGTGGTCATTCGCAAGTGAATAATCTGAAAAATACACACTCCATAAAAATCCCAGAGTGGAATTTCGGCAACCAGCTGTAGTAAATGGTTTATATTCTGACTGATGGTTGACATGAATACGAATAAAATATAATAAATTTCAATGAAAAGTTCGCTTGAGTCGCAAATACACTTATTAAACGCTATCTTAATGCAAATTCAGCATCTAATTGCTGGGAGGGTTATGAAGGTATTTATTTTGCAATACTAGTACACCTAAAACACACCAGAAGTGCACAAAGATTTATGTTTCCATGTGGCCATTCGCAAGTGAATAATCTGAAAAATACACACTCCATAAAAATCCCAGAGTGTAATTTCGGCAACCAGCTGTAGTAAATGGTTTATATTCTGACTGATGGGTGACATGAATACGAATAAAATATAATAACATTTAATGAAAAGTCCGCTGAAGTCGCAAATGCACTTATTAAACGCTATCTTAATGCAAATTCAGCATTCAATTGCTGGGAGGGTTATAAAGGTATTTATTTTGCAATACTAGTACACCTAAAACACACCAGAAGTGCACATAAAGATTTATGTTTCTATGTGGCCATTCGCAAGTGAATAACCTGAAAAATACACACTCCCTAAAAATCCCAGAGTGTAATTTCGGCAACCAGCTGTAGTAAATGGTTTATATTCTGACTGATGGGTGACATGAATATGAATAAAATATAATAAATTTTAATTAAAAGTCGGCTTGAGTCGCAAATGCACTTATTAAACGCTATCTTAATGCAAATTTAGCATCTAATTGCTGGGAGGGTTATGAAGGTATTTATTTTGCAATACTAGTACACCTAAAACACACCAGAAGTGCACAAAGATTTATGTTTCCATGTGGCCATTCGCAAGTGAATAATCTGAAAAATACACACTCCATAAAAATCCCAGAGTGTAATTTCGGCAACCGCTGTAGTAAATGGTTTATATTCTGACTGATGGGTGACATGAATACGAATAAAATATAATAACATTTAATGAAAAGTCCGCTGAAGTCGCAAATGCACTTATTAAACCGCTATCTTAATGCAAATTCAGCATTCAATTGCTGGGAGGGTTATAAAGGTATTTATTTTGCAATACTAGTACCCCAAAACACACCAGAAGTGCACATAAAGATTTATGTTTCTATGTGGCCATTCGCAAGTGAATAACCTGAAAAATACACACTCCATAAAATCCCAGAGTGGAATTTCGGCAACCAGCTGTAGTAAATGGTTTATATTCTGACTGATGGGTGACATGAATACGAATAAAATATAATAAATTTCAATGAAAAGTTCGCTTGAGTCGCAAATACACTATTAAACGCTATCTTAATGCAAATTCAGCATCTAATTGCTGGAGGGTTATGAAGGTATTTATGTTGCAATACTAGTACACCTAAAACACACCAGAAGTGCACAAAGATTTATGTTTCCATGTGGCCATTCGCAAGTGAATAATCTGAAAAATACACACTCCATAAAAATCCCAGAGTGAAATTTCGCAACCAGCTGTAGTAAATGGTTTATATTCTGACTGATGGGTGACATGAATACGAATAAAATATAATAAATTTCAATGAAAAGTCCGCTTGAGTCGCAAATGCACTTATTAAACGCTATCTTAATGCAAATTCAGCACCTAATTGCTGGGAGGGTTATGAAGGTATTTATGTTGCACTACTAGTACACCTAAAACACACCAGAAGTGCACAAAGATTTATGCTTCCATGTGGCCATTCGCAAGTGAATAATCTGAAAAATACACACTCCATAAAACCCGAGAGTGTAATTTCGGCAACAGCTGTAGTAAGTGGTTTATTTCTGACTGATGGGTGACATGAATACGAATGAAATATAATCATTTTCAATGAAAAGTCCGCTTGAGTCGCAAATGCACTTATTAAACGCTATCTTAATGCAAATTCCAGCATTAATTGCTGGGAGGGTTATGAAGGTATTTATGTTGCAATACTAGTATACCTAAAACACACCAGAAGTGCACAAAGATTTATGTTTCCATGTGGCCATTCGCAAGTGCATAATCTAAAAAATACACACTCCATAAAAATCCCAGAGTGCAATTTCGGCAACCAGCAGTCGGAAATCGTTTATATTCTGACTGATGGGTGCCATGAATACGAATAAAATGTAATAAAATTCAATGAAAAATTTGCTGAAGTCGCAAATGTACTAAGTAACCGCGATCTTAATGAAAATTTAATATCCAATTGCTGGGAGGGTTATGAAGGTATTTATGTTGCAATACTAGTACACTAAAACACACCAGAAGTGCACAAAGATTTATGTTTCCATGTGGTCATTCGCAAGTGAATAATCTGAAAAATACACCCTCCATAAAAAATCCCAGAGTGAATTTCGGCAACCAGCTGTAGTAAATGGTTTATATTCTGACTGATGGTTGACATGAATACGAATAAAATATAATAAATTTCAATGAAAAGTCCGCTTGAGCCGCAAATGCACTTATTAAACGCTATCTTAATGCAAATTCAGCATCTAATTGCAGGGAGGGTTATGAAGGTATTTATGTTGCAATACTAGTACACCTAAAACACACCAGAAGTGCACAAAGATTTATGTTTCCATGTGGCCATTCGCAAGTGAATAATCTGAAAAATACACACTCCATAAAAATCCCAGAGTGCAATTCGGCAACCAGCAGTCGGAAATCGTTTATATTCTGACTGATGGGTGCCATGAATACGAATAAAATGTAATAAAATTCAATGAAAAATTGCTGAAGTCGCAAATGTACTAAGTAACCGCGATATTAATGAAAATTTAGCATCCAATTGCTGGGAGGGTATGAGGTATTTTATGTTGCAATACTAGTACACCTAAAACACACAGAAGTGCACAAAGATTTATGTTTCCATGTGGCCATTCGCAAGTGCATAATCTAAAAAATACACACTCCATAAAAATCCCAGAGTGCAATTTCGGCAACCAGCAGTCGGAAATCGTTTATATTCTGACTGATGGGTGCCATGAATACGAATAAAATGTAATAAAATTCAATGAAAAATTTGCTGAAGTCGCAAATGTACTAAGTACCGCGATCTTAATGAAAATTTAGCATCCAATTGCTGGGAGGGTTATGAAGGTATTTATGTTGCAATACTAGTACACCTAAAACACACCAGAAGTGCACAAAGATTTATGTTTCCATGTGGTCATTCGCAAGTGAATAATCTGAAAAAATACACACTCCATAAAAATCCAGAGTGGAATTTCGGCAACCAGCTGTAGTAAATGGTTTATATTCTGACTGATGGTTGACATGAATACGAATAAAATATAATAAATTTCAATGGAAAGTCCGCTTGAGCCGCAAATGCACTTATTAACGCTATCTTAATGCAAATTCAGCATCTAATTGCAGGGAGGGTTATGAAGGTATTTATGTTGCAATACTAGTACACCTAAAACACACCAGAAGTGCACAAAGATTATGTTTCCATGTGGCCATTCGCAAGTGAATAATCTGAAAAATACACACTTCATAAAAATCCCGGAATGAAATTTCGGCAACAGCTGTAGTAAATGGTTTATATTCTGACTGATGGGTGACATGAATACGAATAAAATATAATAAATTTCAATGAAAAGTTCGCGTGAGTCGCAAATACACTTATTAAAACGCTATCTTAATGCAAATTAGCATCTAATTGCTGGGAGGGTTATGAAGGTATTTATGTTGCACTACTAGTACACCTAAAACACACCAGAAGTGCACAAAGATTTATGTTTCCATGTGGCCATTCGCAAGTGAATAATCTGAAAAATACACACTCCATAAAAATCCCAGAGTGAAATTTCGGCAACCAGCTGTAGTAAATGGTTTATATTCTTGACTGATGGGTGACATGAATACGAATAAAATATAATAAATTTCAATGAAAAGTTCGCTTGAGTCGCAAATACACTTATTAAACGCTATCTTAATGCAAATTCAGGATCTAATTGCTGGGAGGGTTATGAAGGTATTTATGTTGCAATACTAGTACACCTAAAACACACCAGAAGTGCACAAAGAGTTATGTTTCCATGTGGCCATTCGCAAGTGAATAATCTGAAAAATACACACTCCATAAAAATCCCAGAGTGGAATTTCGGCAACCAGCTGTAGAAAATGGTTTATATTCTGACTGATGGGTTGACATGAATACGAATAAAATATAATAAATTTCAATGAAAAGTCCGCTTGAGTCGCAAATGCACTTATTAAACGCTATCTTAATGCTAATTCAGCATCTAATTGCTGGGAGGGTTATGAAGGCATTTATGTTGCAATACTAGTACACCTAAAACACACCAGAAGTGCACAAAGATTTATGTTTCCATGTGGCCCATTCGCAAGTGAATAATCTGAAAAATACACACTCCATAAAAATCCCAGAGTGTAATTTCGGCAACCAGCTGTAGTAAATCGTTTATATTCTGACTGATGGGTGCCATGAATACGAATAAAAATATCAAAATTTTAATGAAAAGTCCGCTGAAGTCGCCAATGCACTTATTAAACGCTATCTTAATGTAAATTCAGCATATTATTGCTGGGAGGGTTATGAAGGTATTTATTTTGCAATACTAGTACACCTAAAACACACCAGAAGTGCACAAAGATTTATGTTTCCATGTGGCCATTTGCAAGGAATAATCTGAAAAATACGCACTCCATAAAAATCCCAGAGTGTAATTTCGGCAACCAGCTGTAGTAAATGGTTTATATTCTGACTGATGGGTGACATGAATACGAATAAAATATAATAAATTTCAATGAAAAGTTTGCTTGAGTCGCAAATACACTTATTAAACGCTATCTTAATGCAATTCAGCATCTAATTGCTGGGAGGGTTATGAAGGTATTTATGTTGCACTACTAGTACACCTAAAACACACCAGAAGTGCACAAAGATTTATGTTTCCATGTGGCCATTCGCAAGTGAATAATCTGAAAAATACACACTCCATAAAAATCCCAGAGTGAAATTTCGGCAACCAGCTGTAGTAAATGGTTTATATTCTGACTGATGGGTGACATGAATACGAATAAAATATAATAAATTTCAATGAAAGTCCGCTTGAGTCGCAAATATACTTATTAAACGCTATCTTAATGCAAATTCAGCATCTAATTGCTGGGAGGGTTATGAAGGTATTTATGTTGCAATACTAGTACACCTAAAACACACCAGAAGTGCACAAAGATTTATGCTTCCATGTGGCCATTCGCAAGTGAATAATCCGAAAAATACCCACTCCATAAAATCCGAAAGTGTAATTTCGGCAACCAGCTGTAGTAAGTGGTTTATATTCTGACTGATGGGTGACATGAATACGAATAAAATATAATAAATTTTAATGAAAAGTCCGCTTGAGTCGCAAATGCACTTATTAAACGCTATCTTAATGCAAGTTCAGCATCTAATTGCTGGGAGGGTTATGAAGGTATTTATGTTGCAATACTAGTACACCTAAAACACACCAGAAGTTCACAAAGATTTATGTTTCCATGTGGCCATTCGCAAGTGAATAATCTGAAAAATACACACTCCATAAAAATCCCAGAGTGGAATTTCGGCCAACCAGCTGTAGTAAATGGTTTATATTCTGACTGATGGGTGACATGAATACGAATAAAATATAATAAATTTCAATGAAAAGTCCGCTTGAGTCGCAAATGCACTTAATTAAACGCTATCTTAATGCAAATTCAGCACCTAATTGCTGGGAGGGTTATGAAGGTATTTATGTTGCACTACTAGTAAACCTAAACACACCAGAAGTGCACAAAGATTATGTTTCCATGTGGCCATTCGCAAGTGAATAATCTGAAAAATACACACTCCATAAAAATCCCAGAGTGAAATTCGGCAACCAGCTGTAGTAAATGGTTTATATTCTGACTGATGGGTGACATGAATACGAATAAAATATAATAAATTTCAATGAAAAGTTCGCTTGAGTCTCAAATACACTTTATTAAACGCCTATCTTAATGCAAATGCAGCATCTAATTGCTGGGAGGGTTATGAAGGTATTTATGTTGCAATACTAGTACACCTAAACACACCAGAAGTGCACAAAGATTTATGCTTCCATGTGGCCATTCGCAAGTGAATAATCTGAAAAATACACACTCCATAAAAATCCGAGAGTGTAATTCGGCAACCAGCTGTAGTAAGTGGTTTATATTCTGACTGATGGGTGACATGAATACGAATGAAATATAATCATTTTCAATGAAAAGTTCGCTGAGTCGCAATGCACTTATTAAACGCTATCTTATGCAAATTCAGCATCTAATTGCTGGGAGGGTTATGAAGGTATTTATGTTGCAATACTAGTATACTTAAAACACACCAGAAGTGCACAAAGATTTATGTTTCCATGTGGCCATTCGCAAGTGCATAATCTAAAAAAATACACACTCCATAAAAATCCCAGAGTGCAATTTCGGGCAACCAGCAGTCGGAAATCGTTTATATTCTGACTGATGGGTGCCATAAATACGAATAAAATGTAATAAAATTCAATGAAAAATTTGCTGAAGTCGCAAATGTACTAAGTAACCGCGATCTTAATGAAAATTTAGCATCCAATTGCTGGGAGGGTTATGAAGGTATTTATGTTGCAATACTAGTACACCTAAAAACACACCAGAAGTGCACAAAGATTTATGTTTCCATGTGGCCATTCGCAAGTGAATAATCTGAAAAATACACACTCCATAAAAATCCAGAGAGTGGAATTTCGGCAACCAGCTGTAGTAATTGTTTATATTCTGACTGATGGGTGACATGAATACGAATAAAATATAATAAATTTCAATGAAAAGTCCGCTTGAGTCGCAAATGCACTTATTAAACGCTATCTTAATGCAAATTCAGCATCTAATTGCTGGGAGGGTTATGAAGGTATTTATGTTGCAATACTAGTACACCTAAAACACACCAGAAGTGCACAAAGATGTATGTTTCCATGTGGCCATTCGCAAGTGAATAATCTGAAAAATACACACTTCATAAAAAATCCCGGAGTGAAATTTCGGCAACCAGCTGTAGTAAATGGTTTATATTCTGACTGATGGTGACATGAATACGAATAAAATATAATAAATTTCAATGAAAAGTTCGCTTGAGTCGCAAATACACTTATTAAACGTTATCTTAATGCAAATTTAGCATCTAATTGCTGGGAGGGTTATGAAGGTATTTATGTTGCAATACTAGTACACCTAAAACACACCAGAAGTGCACAAAGAGTTATGTTTCCATGTGGCCATTCGCAAGTGAATAATCTGAAAAATACACACTCCATAAAAATCCCAGAGTGGAATTTCGGCAACCAGCTGTAGTAAATGGTTTATATTCTGACTGATGGGTGACATGAATACGAATAAAATATAATAAATTTCAATTGAAAAGTCCGCTTGAGTCGCAAATGCACTTATTAAACGCTATCTTAATGCTAATTCAGCATCTAATTGCTGGGAGGTTATGAAGGCATTTATGTTGCAATACTAGTACACCTAAAACACACAGAAGTGCACAAAGATTTATGTTTCCATGTGCCATTCGCAAGTGAATAATCTGAAAAATACACACTCCATAAAATCCCAGAGTGAAATTTCGGCAACCAGCATGTAGTAAATGGTTTATATTCTGACTGATGGGTGACATGAATACGAATAAAATATAATAAATTTCAATGAAAAGTTCGCTTGAGTCGCAAATACACTATTAAACGCTATCTTAATGCAAATTCAGGATCTAATTGCTGGGAGGTTATGAAGGTATTTATGTTGCAATACTAGTACACCTAAAACACACCAGAAGTGCACAAAGAGTTATGTTTCCATGTGGCCATTCGCAAGTGAATAATCTGAAAAATACACACTCCATAAAAATCCCAGAGTGGAATTTCGGCAACCAGCTGTAGTAAAATGGTTTATATTCTGACTGATGGTGACATGAATACGTAAATAAAATATAATAAATTTCAATGAAAAGTCCGCTTGAGTCGCAAATGCACTTATTAAACGCTATCTTAATGCTAATTCAGCATCTAATTGCTGGGAGGGTTATGAAGGCATTTATGTTGCAATACTAGTACACCTAAAACACACCAGAAG